>JAWNNP010002920.1:0-40877 GCA_035044805.1 Leucophenga maculata | reverse complement strand
GTCGGTTGCAGTGTACAAGTATAATGAGCTACGTCGGTTGTTAATAGAGGAATTTCAGCGTGATTATGTTTGCAGTACTGATATACATAAAGAGCTAAGTGCATGTCCAAAATATAAAGGCGAGAGTTTTGATGAATATATTTTGCAAATGAAAAGAATCGCCGCGCGTGGTGTAATAGACACAGAATCACTTATTCGATATATTGTGAACGGTCTTAATCTGAAAAGCGACTTTAAGTACAATCTGTATAGTTGCAAATCTTTTAAGGAGCTGAAAGACAAGTTCGAAGTCTATCGAAATGTGACGGAAAGCGATAAAAAAACAGTTGTAGAAAAGAAACCATTTTACACAAGCAAGAAGTTTGTCAACGGCAGGAATGACAAAGGACAGCATTGTTATAATTGTGGATCGCAGGAGCACTTGCGCAAAGACTGTAAATCAGACATGAAATGTTTTCGTTGTAACAAAAGTGGCCATACATCAAAAGAATGCACAAGCGGTGTACAAAATGATGTTAATATTGTTTATGATGCTAAGCGAATGAAACGACTCAAGTTGAACAATAAAGAAGTAGATGCACTAATCGATACTGGAGCTGACGTAACATTGTTGAAAAAATCGGTGTTCAAAAAAATCAACAACGTTGTGCTGCACAGGAGCGTTGCAAAGCTACGTGGTTTGGGCAGCAATACAACTCGCCCTGCTGATCATTTTACGGCAGATGTGGTGATAGGTGAAATGAAGGTGTCTCATAAGTTTCTGGTGGTGGCTGACGAGATCATAAGTTGTGACGCGTTGCTTGGATACGATTTTGTTAGCAAATTTGTGTTAAAATTGACAGCTGACGGCTTCGAGTTTTCTCCCCGGCCGGGGGAGGAAACTATGGAGACAAATCAGATAAGTATATTTAACATTATAGAAACAACTACTTACGCTGATGTACCCCCACAGTATAAAAATGCGGTGCAGACCATGATGGAAAGCTACAGGCCAACTGAACCTACTGTTGATTGCCCGATTAAACTGGAGATTATTCCAGATGGGAATATCGTGCCTTTTCGGAATGCACCAAGCCGAGTGGCAGTATCTGAAGCTGAAGCGGTGAAGCAGCAGATTAATGAGTGGCTGAACGCAGGCATAATAATGCGTTCATGCTCAAACTTCGCAAGTCGTATTGTGGTCGTAAAAAAGAAGGATGGAAGTAACAGAATCTGCGTCGATTTTCGACAGCTGAATAAAATGGTACTGAAAGATTGTTTTCCCGTACCTATGATGGACGACGTGCTGGAGAAATTGCAAAAGGCAAAATACTTCTCGATAATGGACTTGGAAAATGGGTTTTTCCTTGTGCCGGTGGAAGAAGGCAGCAAAAAAAATACTGCGTTTGTAACAAAAGATGGTCTGTTCGAATTTAACCTAGCACCGTTTGGATTTTGTAACTTACCAGCAGTTTTCATTAGATTTGTGAACTGTATTTTTCAAAATCTAATGAACGAATACGTACTTGACCTGTATATGGACGACATAATTATACATGCAGAAACCGCTGAAGAATGTCTTGCAAAGATGAAGAAAGTTTTTGATACAGCAGCACGATACGGATTACGTATAAAAGAGAAGAAATGTCGTTTTTTGCAAACGTCGGTTAATTTTCTGGGACATGTAGTGTAGAAACAACAAACGCTATCAATAAGTTTCCGGTGCCACGTAACATTAAAGCAGTGCGGTCTTTCCTGGGACTGACTGGATTCTTCCGCAAGTTTATAAGAAACTATTCGCAGATCGCAAAGCCGCTAACGAATTTGTTGCGCAAAGATGTGCAGTTTAAGATGGACTACGAGCAGTTGCAAGCGTTTAAGCTATTGAAGGAAATGTTGATGAAAGAACCCGTATTGAACTTATACAAGAGAGACGCTGTGACTGAAATACATACAGACGCTTCTATGGATGGATTTGTGCAGCGCTGATGCAATGGAATGAGGGTAGTTTGTATCCAGTGTCATTTTGGAGTAAGAAGACTAGCGGAGCAGAGGAGCGGCAGCATATTATATACTAGAAGCAAAGGCAATTTTTTTTGTTTTCAAAAAATTTCGGCAGTACATACTAGGTATCTCGTTTAAACCAGTTACGGACTGCGCAGCTTTTAAGCAAACCATTAACAAAAAGGACGTACCTCGAGAAGTTGCAGAGTGTGTCATGTATCTTCAAGGCTTTGATTTCGAGGTAGAGCACAGATCAGAAAAAAGGCTTAAACATGTTGACTGTCTTAGCCGATATCCTCAGCAGATTATGTTGATATCAACAGAAATTACAGCGAGAATAAACAAGGCGCAAGAGGAAGATGTAATGATTAAAGCGATATTTGAAATTTTAGCCAGCCGACCGTACGAGGATGTTAAGATGAAAGGTGGCCTAATATTTAAAGCAGTAGACGGTATTGATTTGTTGGTTGTACCAAAATTAATGGAAAAAGATATACACTTTGCTGTTCAGAAAACGATGCATGTCATAAAGCAAAATTATTGGATACTTCATTTGGAGAGTAAAGTCTCACACATTATAAACAACTGTGTCAAATGCATAATATTTAACAGCAAGTTGGGAGAGAAGGAAGGTTATTTGTATCACGTCGAAAAAGGAGCTACGCCGTTATACACATTGCACGTAGATCACCTTGGTCCAATAAATTCAACCGCCAAACAGTATAAATATATTTTCGCCATGGTGGATGGATGTAGAGGTTCTTATATGAAGAGGTTCTTATAAAGCACAATTTTTGGAAGTCCAGTACGCATTGTTAGCGACAGAGGCGCAGCATTCACATCAGCCGCTTTTGATGAATATGTGAGAGAGAATTGTACCGAGAGGTAACGGACAAATAGAAAAAGTCAACCGATCAATTCTGGCAATAATATCTAAACTGTCATCAGAGGAGCCAGCAAAGTGGTTTAAGTTTGTACCTAAAGTTCAGAAGGCACTAAACAGTACAGTTCACGTTTCTACGAAAAGGTCGCCGTTCGAGCTTTTGTTCGGCGTAAAAATGAAAAATGCATCTGAGGAGCGTATTATGCAGTTACTTGAAGAGGAGATGTACGACAATTTTGATTATGAGAGAAAGCAGTTACGGCAATGTGCAAAAACAGACATTCAGATAGCTCAAGTCTCGTATAAGAAGCAGTTTGATAAGAAACGAAAACCTGAGTACGGATACAAAATAGGCGATCTAGTTGCAATCGCAGTTTGTTGCTGGAAAAAAATTGGCAAGTTAATATTTAGGACCCTACGAGATTACCAACGTCAAACGAAATGGGCGTTATGATGTACGAAAAGCAGCAGATGTCGAAGGACCTAAAAACACGGTCACAAGTTGTGACAACATGAAGATGTGGAGGTATGCAGTAAACCACGATGATCCCTGGTCATCGGAGGCCGATGATTAGTCAGGACTGTCAGTTTTCAGTAGCCTAGATATACGGTTAATCAGGAGCGTCTCAGTAGTCAGCAGTCTATCAGCAGTCAGGAGTTACAGTAGTTCTGAGCAAACCTTCAGCCGAGCAAGACGTCATTATAGTATCGTCTCGCATTCAGCCGAGCATAGAGTGTACAGTTGCAACCGTCAACAAGTATCCGATCTAATTAAATTACTACTACTTTTAATCAACATATTAAATCATATTATAACCTACACTATGAATAAACATTAATTAAATACTAAATGATTATCATCTACACTGATTTATCATTTACCATTTACATACATATATATATATGTATATATATATATATATATATACATATTATATATTATATATATATAAGTATATATATTTATATATATACGCATATAAATATATATATTATATATAGTTCGTTATAATATGCTTCATTTTGTGTAACATTTATATACAAGGTGGTACTCAACTAAAAACTTTCAACGAATTGTCTACGAGATTGTGTTTTTTAAGTTATGACAGTCTAGTAGTAAATGAGCGGTACGAGGTTTTTCTACAAAAAATAACAATCGATGAAAACGTTAAAACAGTGGAGAAAATTGTTATGGATAATTGTCGAATTGCTATTAGAGAAGTTGCTTAGGATATCGCCATACCGGTTTGCTCATGCCATGCAAGTGTTGCAGATGTTTTGGTCATGAAACGTGCGTCAGAGATATTTGTTTTGAAATTGATAAATTTTGACCAAAAGAACCGGCGCACGAGTATATGGCTATAACGTCGAAACCAAGTCCAGATAAATGTAGACGGAAGAGCCAAGATCGAAAAAGCACATAAATTTCGGTCAAATGTGATGGCTGTGGGAGATTGGGATTCGTTTGCAGAAGTTCACATTGTGAGGAAAGCTGTTGTTTGCTATTCACTTGGGAATATTCAACAATAATTCTTTTGCAAACGGTCCATCACACGTCCGTTAGGAAACGTATATCCTGAGAAGCGTCTGAACACCCGTTCAGACATGAGCTAACGCGAGCAAGCGGAAACACCCCACCCGCCCCCTTAATTAGGGGTTGGTGCGCTGGAATTGGGACCCGCCGCCGTAAAAAATTAATCCCCAATGAAAACAATAAGGAAGCCTCGAAAGGAGCCCAACGATGATGACCCCTGCAAACGATAAAACGACCACGACTGTCGAATATGCACATGGAATGTCCGTACCCTTAAATAGGATGGAGCAAATATCCAGCTGGTTGATGTCCTCGTAAGATGCAAGGCATCATTGCAATCCAAGAAATCCGATGAATAGGAAAGGCCTGCTCTAAAAAAGCATCATGTCATATCTACTATAGCTGCCATGAGAGTAAGCACAAAACTGGATGTGGTATCGTAGCGAGTAGGAAACTACGTCTAGCCGCGATACGCATCACAGCTAAATGTTTTAATATAAGCCTGATTTGTGCGCACGCTCTGAAGGAAGACATAAACGACGATGCTAAAGATGAGTTCTATGAGCGCTTGGAACGTCTGTACGAGCGATGTCCCAAACACGATGTCAAAATCCTGCTTGGTGATTTTAACGTCAAGATTGGGAAGGAAGGAATCTTTGGCTTAATCGCCCGAAAATTTTGCCTTCACCTCCAATAATGGAGCGAGGCTAATCGATTTCGCCGCAGGTCGGAACATGGTAGTTAGTAGTACCAGATTTCAACACCTTAACATCCACAAGGCTACATGGCTGAGTCTTGATCAAATTACTCGCAACCAACTTGATCATGTTTTGATTGACGGAAGCCACGCATCCAGCGTGACCTCGGAAAGCTGCATTCAGAACAGACCGCCGCAGCCTATTCAAACACACTCTTCCGATGCTGCACTCTTGCGCCAAGGCGTTCTTGGCTCATGGGTCTAGCTGTGAATGAGCACAAGACGAAGTATTTTGTGTCTTCTCGCTCCCCGTCATCGGTCATTGGACGGTCATTGACGATGGAGAATTTCAACTTCAGTGTTGTAGAAAACCTTGTCCATCTTGGATCCGAGGTAACCAGCAACAACAACGTCAGCCTGGAAATCAGGCAACGAATCAAATTTGCAAATAGATGCCATTTTGTGCTGAGCAAACAAATAAGAAGTAAAGCCCTCTCGAAAGACGAAAATCAAATTGTTTAAGACGCTGATACTTGCGGTCGTTCTGTATGGCGCAGAGGAATGGACCGTGATTGAGTCAGATGAAACATAGATGAAAGTCTTTTAGAGGTTGATTTTCCGCATGAGTCAGCGACGAGTATAGGTCCTGTATGAACCGCGAGCTTTACGAGCTATTCGATGAATGCGGCCATGACCGAAAGACGGTTGAAGGTCATTTAAGAAAGTACATTACATTACAATGGCTTGGTGCATTGTGAGTTTTAGCCAGAGTACGGTAAATAAGAAATATTATCTGAAATTACGAGCCGTTTGCGTGAAGCCATGTAAAGAAACGCTTTATGGCTTTTGTGTCACAATAATGACCCTGCTCACACTTCGTTACTTTTGCTTCCTTTTTAGACCAAAAACAACACCGTAATCATCTCTCAGCCTCCGTATTCACCGGAATCGGGTTCCTGCGATTTTTCAGCCTCTAATTTTTTGCGTGTTATTGTTAATGTCCACACCTGGTCATACCAGCCAAATGCCCGTGTGTCCATCAATTAAGTTAGGTCCTCTAATCTAAATTACGTTTGCTAGACCAATTTCGTGCATTTGAATAATAGACCAGCCCAGTGCAGCCGCTGGAAATTTATTCGCTAGACTATGTCAAACTCGTTGAATAGGACCTATAGCTAAATCCTGACGTGCTACAAACTTCACTGATATCAGAAATGAAAGGCTCAACTATGCCATATGCAAAAACTATTCACATGCACCTTCAGAGCATGGGGAGTGTTTATATCTAGGGGTACAGGAGCTCACCTACAAAATATTTTGGAATGCTCATAAAACAGATGACCAAATGTGGCAATTCGAAATGAAATAAAATATTGTTGAAATATTACTTATTCCAGATTTTGTTAAAAAACGAATCAATTGCGTGAAGGCACAAAAACAGAGAATCTGATTTTGTTTTTCGATTAAAATCAGCTGTTCGTTGTGGCAACACTGGCAAGAAAAATTTGTTCAAAACATTAAATTTTCTGTTAAATAGTTACAAGCTTAGCAAAATAAAAAAGAAAAAATATCAAAAGAAAGCGCTAAAAAACAATTGATCCGCACCCTGAAGGAAATAGCTTTTGTGGAGTATTTAATTTAAGAGATATTTGGTGACGATTATGGTATGCACAACTTTTACTTGCTACAGTAAACAAACTTCTCTAATATTGAATGTTACACAGATGTGACACATATATAGAACGATGATATTGTGGACGATCTGGGAGTTATACACGCCTTAGGCGAGGAGTGCAGGTATGGTGTACCTTAATATATATATGAGGCAAAGTTCTCCATTTTTTCTGACAATTATATATCTAGTAGTATATGTGAAAAAATTTTCGAATCCCCATAACGTTTAAACAAATGAACGAATTTTGAAACACCACAAGGTTTTTTAGTGCAAAATTTCTTAAACTTTAAAACTGTGTATCGCACAAATTTTTAAAATTAATATTTCATAGAAAAAGTTTTAAAAAAAAGTTTGTTTGGATATTTAACCCTTTATGCCCCCTTCGATTTTTTTTTTTAAATACCCCAAAATGTTCCTTATTTCATAGCCTTTTAGTTTGCATGAGAGATTGCAGCTTTAATAAATGGTGTTAAAATCAGGTAGTGATAAAAATTCGAAGAGAATTAATTTTCGAATTGATATGCATTATTTTTAATAAACATTTCGTTAGATTTATTTTGTTACTTTGTGTTTTAGTAAACATCTTATCAAATTTTGCATTTTATTAAACCAACCAAAAACCAACAGAGCACAGCAATGTCAACTTGTTAAAAGCAAAAATTTAAATCATTCAGAGTGTTTGTTTTAATGAATTATCCAATTTCTAATGTTTTATATGTGAACTAAAATTTAAATAAAGATTTAAATAAAGATTTTAGTAAAGAGTTATTTGCAAAAAGTTGGCATGTCAACAATAAATAGACTGTGAATGACTAGTAAACAAGAAGAAGAGTGTTTTTATAATTTATAATTTAATGCACTTTCTTCAATAGGCTTCTTAGCAATAGGTTTTATATTGATGGTATTAATGTGTGTTTGCAAGATACATATGCGAGTTGACAGTCACAGCAAATCTCAATTATGTTGCATATCGTAGTGTTGTCGTTTAAATTATACAAGTTGGCTGGCAGAATATTTAAAAATATTTGATCTTTTTTAGTTGTAATATACTTTCAAATTTATACACATTTCATATCTTGAAATAAATATATAAATAAATAAATCGAAATTAAAAATAATAACACACATAATTGTTATAGTGCTGGCAACCCTGCTAATTCCCCAGGTGTTTCCGAATCCAATGTCCGCAAAGTGAATTCCCTCGACCTTCCGTGATACCGGGGTTTTGCTCGAGGGATTTTAAAACCAGTCCCACCGAATTTCCCTTCCGATTTACGTGACATGCCCGATATTCTTTTAGTCATTCATTTGTACGTGTTGCTTTATTAACATATTTATTGAAGTGCGTCTCTTTTTCATGTGTTACATACATTCTAATGCTAGGGCTACAAACTACTATAAACTAACGATACTAGGGTTACATACTAACGATACTTAATTTACTTTATGACACTTAACAATACTTAAAATACTGTGCAACATCTCCCTTTTTAAGATTGTTTACAAATTACAAATTTAATTTTTCTGGTTTTCTTACAACTCTTCCTGACCGGGTTGTATTATCTCGACCTTGTTGCTCAACATTGTCATAGTTAATAATGTGATTATCTTCGCTATTACCAGGTTCAACATTAATTGCTTCATTGTGATTACTTTTCAAAATGTGCTGACGATTTCGTCTATACTCAACTTCATTAGTATCTCTTACAATAAATTATCTTGGTTCATTACAATTTTTGTATACATTTCCCATACTGATTGCGGCTTTTTCTTAAAATATACTTTTTCTCCTGCTTTAAATTTGTTGCATTTTTATTATAATATTTTTCCACTTTATTTTGATTTGTTTTAATTTGCTCTTCATATTTCTTCTGTTGAACCAGTTAAGAATTTAAATTTTTTGTTATACATGGTAATTTAGTTTTTAATTGTCTTGACATTATTAACTCAGATGGGCTTGGTAAATTATCTTTAGTTGTTGTTCTATACTGTAACAATGCAATGTAGGGATCAGTGCAAGTTTCCTTACATTTATAAAACATTTTCTTAATAGTCTGAATAGTTCTTTCTGAAAGTCCATCTGAACGAGGTAAATACGGACTTGATGTTATATCTTCTATCTCCCATTCCTTACAAAAACTTTCAAACTCTTTATAATTGAAAGGTGGTCCATTATCTGATACAAAAATATTAGGTATTCCTTGACGTGCAAATATTGACTTTAATTTTAGTATAACTTGTGTTCTTCTATATCCTTGTCTCAATAGCTCTATTTCGACATATTTTGAATAATAGTCAACTAATGCAATATAAACATTTTTATCAAATCTAAAAAAGATCTGTTCCTACCTTATACCAAGGAATATTATACATGTCATGACTTTGTAACTTTTCTTTTTGATTCCAGTTTCTATACTTTTGACATATTTCGCAATTCGAAACAACATTGTAATTATCATTGTTAATGTTAGGCCAAAAAACTGTTGTTCTAGCTAAATTTTGACATCTTTGAATATCCATGTGACCTTCATGAATATATGATAACATTTTTGACCTGAGCTCTTTGGGGACTACGATTCAATTGCTCATACAAACTAAGTCATTGATCATGTTTAATTCATCTTTAATATCTTATCTTCAATTTCAACCATTTTTTAATTTTTGGGCCAACTATTTTTTATGTATTGAATTACTTTCTGAAGAATACTATCTTTTTTACCGATTCTTTGATTTTATTAAGTTCTATTTCAGGAAGCACAACTTGAGACATAAAATTACAATGTAGATCTGTATCCATATCTTCTAATTGTTGTATATTATATGTCGTTTCTTTCAATGGCGCTCTAGACAATGTATCTGCTACAAACAAATGTTTTCCTGGTTTATATACAACAGTGATTTCATATGTCAGAAGTCTTATCATGAATCTTTGTAGTCGTGCTGGAATTTTATATAAGGGTTTATTCATCAGACTAACTAAAGGCTTGTGGTCTGTTTCAACAATGACTTTATGTCCATAAACGTACTGATGAAATTTTGTACAGCCGAAAAGTATTGCAAATAATTCCTTTTCAATTTGTGCATAGTTAATCTGAGCGTCTAATGAAGCTGAAGCGTAAGCTATTGGATTTGCATCATGCAAAATAACTGCACCTAATGCACTTTATGAAGCATCAACTGACAATATTAACTGTTTTTTGGATCATAATATGTAAGTACTGGTGCGTTAGTCAACTGATTTTTTAACATATTAAACTTATCTTCTTGTGCTTCTCACCAATGCCATAAAGTGTCCTTTTTTTAAAAGGTCTCTTAGATGTTTGTTTTTTGAAGACAAATTTTCGATAAATGACCCAAGGTAATTTACCATTCCTAAAAAACGTTGCACGTCTTGCACATTTGCTGGTCTTGACATCTCAATAATAGATTTAATTTTTTCATCATCTGGCCTAATGCCATTTTCACTGAACACATGTCCAATTTAACTTCAATTTTTAAAATAACCGATTTACTTTTATTAAGTTTAAGGCCTACCTCTTTTGCTCTCTGAAGTACCTTGGGCAAAATCTCATCATGTTTTTCTATGCTCGAAGCATAAATTAAAAAATCATCCATTTATATTATTAACCCATTAATGTCACTAAAAAGTCTGACCATTTCTGCATAAATATCATATTTTTCTTCTTTGTCTCCTCAACGCCTTCTTCATTAATAAATTTCACAAATTTATTGTTGTTTTGTCCGTATGACTGCTTTGACTGTAGATTTTTGTAACACCTTTTCGCAAAATGATTTGATTTTCCACACACGTAACATTTTTTTTCCGGCGGGGCATTTGACTTCATGACTAAGACCACACTTTTTGCATATCTGTTGCTCTGCTTTGTCGCTTCGCGCCTGTTGTTGTTGTAGTTGTCTTGATTTTTTGGTTTATTAAAACCTGCAATAGCCATAGTTGTAGCACTCTCAATTTTTGCTGCATTTTCCTTGGCCAATTCTATTGATTTTGCAATTTCAAATGCTTTCACGCAATGCACCAAACTCGCATGTCGTGTCCCAAATTTTGAAGTACAGTAGCATACACACTAATTGTTTCAGACTCTATCTGTATGCGTGTGAAGAACTTATGCCATTCCATTGCAGTATTTGCCTTTGGTACAAAATCCTTGAGTTTTTTCCACAACTCATCGTATTTCACAACATCTATGTCCAAGTTGAATGAGTTGAAAACTGGCATTACATCTACTCCCATGTGATGTAACAGTATTGCGACTCTTCTGTCTTCCGGCTCCTTGTCCAGATAAGATGCTTTCATAAAGATCTTGAACTGCGCGCTCCAACTCTTCCATTCGTGTGCCAAATTTTCTGCCTTCATGTTGAGACACAATGTCGACGCCATCATGGCGTTGTGTCCAACCCCCTTTTGTGCGTTGCTGCTCTGCTCGCTTGTTTTTTCTGTCATTTTGATTTTTGTTTTTCAATCTTAATTGTCCTTTTTATTTTTCTTTTGTTGTTTTATTCTTTTGATATTTATTATTCACCTGACACCATGTTTTGTTATTATTTTAGTCATTCATTTGTACGTGTTGCTTTATTAACATATTTATTGAAGTGCGTCTCTTTTTCATGTGTTACATACATTCTAATACTAGGGCTACAAACTACTATAAACTAACGATACTAGGGTTAAATACTAACGATACTTAATTTACTTTATGACACTTAACGATACTTAAAATACCATACAACAGTTATAATATTCTTCGTTTTGTGTAAAATTTCGATATAATTATCTTGTAAACTCGCCACTTGAAAAGAGAAAATATACAAGGTGGTACTCAACTAAAAACTTTCAACGAATTGTCTACGAGATTGCGTTTTTTGAGTTATGATAGTCTAGAAGTAAATGAGCGGTACGAGGTTTTTCTATAAAAAATCACAATCGATGAAAACGTTAAAACAGTGGAGAAAATTGTTATGGATACTTGTCGAATTGCTATTAGAGAAGTTGCTTAGGATATCACCATACCGGTTTACTCATGCCATGCAAGTGTTGCAGATGTTTTGGTCATGAAACGTGCGTCAAGGATATTTGTTCTGAAATTGATAAATTTTGACCAAAAGAACCGGCGCACGAGTATATGGCTATGACGTCGAAACCAAGTCCACATAAAAGTAACCAGAAGAGCCAAGATCGAATAAGCACATACATTTTGGTCAAATGTGATGGCTGTGGCAGATTGGGATTTGTATGCAGAAGTTCACATTGTGAGGAAAGTTGTTGATTGCCATTCACTTGGGAATATTCAACAATAATTATTTTGCAAACGGTCCAAGCAGCTCACACGTCCGTTAGAAAACGTATCTCCTGGGATGCGTCTGAACACCCGTTCAGAGATGAGCTAACGCGAGCAAGCGGAAACACCCCACCCACCCCCTTAATTAGGGGTTGGTGCGCTGGGCTTGGGACCCGCCGCCGTAAAAAATTAATTCCCAATGAAAACAATAAGGAAGCCTCGAAAGGAGCCCAACGATGACGACCCCCGCAAACGATAAAACGACAACGAATGTCGAATATGCACCTGAAATGTCGATACCCTTAATTAGGATGGAGCAAATATCCAAGGCATCAGGCCTGCTATAAAAAAGCATTATGTCTTATCTACTATAGCTGCCATGAGATTTGTGATTTGTGCGCACGCCCTAAAGGAAGATATAAACGACGATGCTAAAGATGAGTTCTATGAGCGCTTGGAACGTCTGTACGAGCGCTGTCCCAAACACGATGTCAAAATCCTGCTTGGTGATTTTAACGTCAATATTGGGAAGGAAGGAATCTTTGGCTTAATCGTCCGAAAATTTTGCCTTCACGACACGACCTCCAATAATGGAGCGTGTTGGACGTGCCTAAGTTACTTGGTTCCAACATTGACTCGGACCACTATCTTGACGCAGCCATGGTACGCACTAGGCAGTAGATACATGTAATCCACTCCTTGTATAGGGCTGCCATGGATGTCATTGGTTATACAAAACCTGTGAAGAATTCTTGGTATGACGAGGTGTGTCGCAATGCTACTGCAGAGAAAAACGCTTACTATTAGCGAACTCTGCAGTCAGGAGCAATGCGATCTGTTAGAGAGAATGGAATAGATATCTGGTTGCGGGGAAACAGAAATTACTGAAATTATGGAGGAGACATTTATCATCTAGCCTAATCAGAGGCGATGAAGCGTACGATTCCGCCGATAGAGAAATGACACCGTAACCACCAGTTAATGATAGCCACCGGACTAAAACGGATCGATTCAGTTATTAAAAAGCTATCTTTAAGAAAGGAGACCCCCGCTGTTTGCGCCAACTACTGCGGAATAAGTCTTCTTTCCATCGGATATAAGATTCAGTCGCGTGTATTGTGTAATAGGCTGAAGCCATATACGGATTCACTTATAGGACGATATCAGTGTGGCTTCAGACCAAAAAGGTCGACCAGCGATCAAATATTCACATTGCGACAAATCTTGGAAAAGACCCTTAAGTTAAACAAAGACACACACCACCTATTTGTCGATTATAAAGCCGCTTTCGACCCGCCGATATAATCGAAGTTTTTCGACACCCTGCTTGCACAAAGATCGTTCGTCTGTGCATGACGACGCTATCTCACAAACAAAGCGTTGTCAGGGTGGGGAAAAACCTCTCCAAACCCTTTGATACCAAGAGAGGATTCAGGCAGGGCGATGCGATGTCGTGCGATTTTTACAATCTATTGATGGAACACATTCTACGCCTCTACGGCTCGATCTTCCGAAAGGAAAAGATGCTGCTCTCTTACGCCAAGACGTTCTAGGCTCATGGGTCTTGCTGTGAATGAGCACAAGACGAAGAACTTGGTTTCTTCTCGCACCCCGTCATCGCGTCTTGGACGGTCATTTACAATGGAGAATTTCAACTTCAGTGTTGTAGAAAACCTTGTTCATCTTGGATCCGAAATAACCAGCAACCACAACGTCAGCCTGGAGATCAAGCAACGAATCACACTTGCAAATAGATGCCATTTTGGGCTGAGCAAACAAATAAGAAGTAAAGCTTTCTCTCGAAAGACGAAAATCGAATTGTTTAAGACGCTGATACTTGCGGTCCTACTGTACGGCGCAGAGGCATGGACCGTAATTGAGTCAGATGAAACAGGGAGAGAGGACAGAGAGGTTTTTCCCGTATAATCGCAAAACAAAATCAGATTCTCTGTTTTTGGTGCCTTCACGCAATTGATTCGTTTTTTAACAAAATCTGGAACAAGACGCGATGACGGGGTGCGAGAAGACACCAAGTTCTTCGTCTTGTGCTCATTCACAGCAAGACCCATGAGCCTGGAACGTCTTGGCGTAAGAGAGCAGCATCTTTTCCTTTTGGAAGATCGAGCCGTAGAGGCGTAGAATGTGTTTCATCAGTAGATTGTAAAAATCGCACGACATCGCATCGCCCTGCCTGAATCCTCTCTTGGTATCAAAGGGGTTGGAGAGGTTTTTCCCCACCCTGACAACGCTTTGTTCGTGAGATAGCGTCGTCATGCAAAGACGAACGATCTTTGTGCAAGCAGGGTGTCGAAAAACTTCGATTATATCGGCGGGTCGAAAGCGGCTTTATATTTTATTTCATTTCGAATTGCCACATTTGGTCATCTGTTTTATATGCATTCCAAATTATTTTGTAGGTTAGCTCCTGTACCCCTAGATATAAACACTCCCCATTCTCTAAAAGTGCATGTGAATAGATTTTGCATATGGCATATTTGAGCCTTTCACTTCTGATATCAGTGAAGTTTGGAGCACGTCAGGATTTAGCTATAGATCCTATTCAACGAGTTTGACATAGTCCAGCGAATAAATTTCCAGTGGCTGCAACGGCTGGTCTATTATTCGAATGCACGAAATTGGTCCAGTAAATGTGATTTAGATTAGAGGACCAAACTTAATTGATGGACACACTGGCACACAGGAACAACAAAAACATGTGTATTGGTTCCGTTTCCTAAGTCATAGACCGCGCACCCATGGAAGGCGACGGCGCCGTGGTGGCCGACGAAGGCGAATGGCAAACAGTGAAAACAACGGCAAGCTAACATTGAAAAGGAGACCGCTTTTATCTCCAATGTTATTGAAAAAAAGACATCTTTAGCAACAACAAGCAATGTCACTAGTTCAACTAGTAACGGTAGCAAACAAAATGCGGAGTCTGCAACGAATTTGTTAGCCTCTAACAAGTTCGCAACATTAGCACAGCCTGAAGAGCCAGCTATGGACTTAGCCCCCGAAGCAGCCAATGAACCAAGACCACCCCCGCTACTTATACCAGGAGTGAACAATATCCAGCGTTTGATGCTTCAATTCAATGAATATATTGGAGCCCGTACTTATTTATACAAGGCCAACCGCGAAAGAAATATTCGACTAATGAACAACAATAGCACTAATTATAGTGCTATGGTTCGCCTACTAGACGAAAATAAAATCATTTACCACACGTATCAATTAAAACAGGAGAGAGCGTTCAGGGTGGTCATCAAGACGCTACGGAATATATAAAAGAAGAACTGATTGGTAAAAACCATAACGTTAGGCAAGTAATTAATACACGCAGCCGACAAACTAAACAGCCTTTATCAATGTTTTTCGTTGATCCAAGTGTTAATAACAAAAAAACGATTAAACCACCAAAAAAAATTTAAGTAAATCAGTGCCGCAGATGCCAAGAATTTGGGCATACAAAAAGGTACTGCAGTAAAGCTTTCCGGTGCGTAAAGTGTGCATTGAACCATCGTTCTGATGAGTGAGTAGTCTGCTAGTCAGTAGTCAGAGATAAATCCGCTAGCCGTAAAAAAACAAACGGAAACAACAGTCAATCCAACCCCCAGCAAAGTAATGAGACCACATTTGATAAACTGCTACAACTAATGGAAAAGCAAATGGAGCAGTTTGACAGAATGTCAGAACAAATCTGCTCGTTAGTGAATCTTGTCACGTCACTTATTGGTAAGCATCAGAGAGCTGCAACGGGTATGTTCGAGTATGAAAGATCACTCTTGCCGAAATTTCGATCAAATCAATTCCGATCGTACCAGCAACGAGTTCGATCAATCCGATCATTCTCAGCAATCATAAGTTTGATCGGACTTGCAATGTCTAATATTTACGATCACGATCGAGTAGCTGGCACATTCGATTTGTTTACAAACTGATCGGGCTCGATCAAGGCTCGACTCAACTCGAGCCTGATCGTTTAGAATTTTCATGTGCACTACACATACATAAAATTTCATTCTTGCTTGTTATGTATACAATTAAGCGGAATTATATCTATGTATGCGTGCAAGGAAACTTCGCTCGCTTTATGAGCGACTCTAGAAGGCATTTCGATCATGCATGTATGATTATGAGTGAAATGTTCGATCATCGCTGTGTCGTCTTAGTTCTAAGTAAACACCGTAGAACTAAATACAGCTACTGGTAACTTTAAAATAGCGGCTGCGTACATTCCACCACGACATCAAGTCACTGAAAGCATGTTTCAAACTACATTTGATACACTGGAAAACTGCTTTCTTATTGGTGGCGATCTAAACGCGAAGAATCACTGGTGGGGAGCTAGAACCGATAACCCGAAAGGTCACCCTGATATACTAGATATCGCCATCTGCCGTGGAATCGATAGACGAAGAATACAAATTAAAGACTTCCACGAGTTATTTTCTGACCATTCTGCAGTTGTCATCGAAATCAATGTACCAGTCGATCTTGATACTGTCAGAAGAAATCTTCTTAGCAAGAACTCAGACTTATCTCTACTCCGATGCTGGTTAGATGGTCAGGTTGACCCCAATATAGAAATGTATTCCGCAAGAGATGTTGACGATACGGTCGAATGGTTAAACCGGACATCGCCACTCCTCCAAAAATAGTAAACAAACCATTCTCCTACCGCAACTACTCGATTTATTCAATAGAAATTCGTGAACTGGTTAATGTGAAAAAAAGGCTTCGACGTAAATGGCAACAATTTCACTACCCTGCGGACAAGAACGCTTTGAACAGAATTTCAAAAAAATTAAAAAAGGCTTAAAAAACGATGCGATTGAAGATTTCCTAATAAGTGCTGAGCCTTATGGACCCGAATGCGATTTATGGAAAGGCACAAAATACCTAAAACGTCCAGTTCGACGTTTAATTCACATCAAAACACCTAACGGGGATTGATGTCACAGCAACCAGGAAAAAGCTGACTCATTCGGTGCACACCTTCAGCAACAATTTACACCGTTCGAGATTTGCAGCAGTGCACATGAAGCAGAGGTAGACAGAGTGGTCAAAGCACCTTGCAGTGACAATGTTCCGATAACTCCAGCCAGTTTGGAAGAACTTAAAAATGAAATAAGACTTGTGGCACGGAAAAAATTTTCTGGATACGACGGAATCGACATTGGAACCATCAAAGTACTTCGCGAAAAATGTCTACAACTGATAGTAGAAATATTTAACCCCATGTCTTATGTGGTGTGGCAGCTGAATCTAACATCGAAATACGTCAACGGTATCAAAACATCGCCCTTGGGAAAATCACTCGAGCTCCGTGGTATATGCGCAATGAGAATATTCACAAAGATCTTCAGATGCCAAGTATTGCCGAAGAAATCAGGAATCATAGCACCAGATACATAGAAAAACTATATCAACACAGCAACAATCTAGCTATCAATTTACTTGATAATTCAACAACAACGAGACGGCTTAAGCGCGTGCACCCGTTAGATCTCTCTTGTCCAAGGTCATAGGTTAAGATTAGGTTAATATACATATACATATTAATATAATAGTACCTAGTAAAATTCAAGTGAAACACTAACGTATAAAAAATAATACTCAAATAATTTGATTACAGTTCCTGCATCAAACTGATGGCAAATAAAAAGATGAAAAAACAAAAAAAAAACACATACGCAATGGACCTTACCATTGCCCATTACCTATTTTCTATTACCCAAAACCATCACTCATTACACATTTTCCATTCTACATTACCCATTACCTATTTTCTATTACCCATTACCATCACTCATTACACTTTTTCCATTACACATTACCCATTACGATTACTCATTACAATTACCCACTACCATTACCCACTTCGCATTACACATTACCCATTACTATTTCCCACTAACATTACTCCTGTCCATATCGCATTACCATATATATATATTATATATATATATATATATATACATATATATATAAATATATATATATATATATGTACATAATATATATATATATATATATATATATATATATATATATATATATATATTACGGCGGTTCGATTTGTAGGGGGTCAAAAAAATTGCTTAGGCACATATGATTTTCAAATTCTAGGGATCAAAATAAGAAACTTTGCTCAAGAAACCATACCTCTAAAATGAATTCTGATGTCCCTCGTTTTAACGTGATATTTTTTGATATTTTTGTATGGGAGACCCCCTAGGGGGGATCCCAGGGGGGGTACCACTAGCATGGGTGGGTCGACCCTCCAAAGTTAGTGGGGGTCGGTCATACATTTGGACTCGATTGGGGCACTCTAAATGGGTCAAAACAGGATGTTTTTTTTTTTTGGGTACCTACACGTTAAAACGGACATCAGAATTCATTTTAAAGGTATGGTTTCTTGAGCAAAGTTTTTTATCTAGAATCCGAAAATCATATGTGCCTAAGCGATTTTTAAATCGACCCACCCTAATATATATATATATATGTATATACATACATATATTTATATATATGTATATACATATATTTATATATATGTATATACATATATATGTATATACATATATTTATATATAATTATATGTATATATATTTATATATGTATATATATTTATATATAATTATATATATATAATAATTATATATAATTGTCTCTCTTCACATTGATAAATATGTACAAGCATGTTTATCATGTAAAATGACTACTAAGCCTGCTAAAAATTCATTACTATATACATATATTTCATTTACTTTGATTACAATTGTTAAACTAGCAGATTTATAATTTAAATTCGAAACAAGAATATAAAAGAAATTATTTATAGAAAATCAGGTTTCAAAGTTCGCTGGCATTGGAATTTTTCTGTGTGAGCAATGTAGAGAGATGAATAAAGGCGCTCTGTGGTATACGAGAACTCAAACACATGCACTGGTTGAAGTCAAACATATTAGAAGTTTATTAAATACTAATTTAATTTTTCTTTGGCTTTGCCGGTACAATTTAAGTAAGTGGAACGAAGATCCTTAGGCACTTAAAGTTACAAGTTTTGAATTTTTGTAGGCTAAAACGGTCTTATGAACTAGAATTCAAAACAAGCTCGAAACTAACACCACAATTTGTAAATCTTTGGATAACAATTACGAACGCACCGTTTGTGCCTTTTCTACAATATCAGCGAGAAGAACGTTGTTTTAGTTTACCACTCATGAGTGAGATACAGAGAGCAATGCAATGACGAAACACGTTTGCAATATAGAAGTACATATTTAATTATCACTGCTCAATTGTAACCTCAGTGACACATATGTATGTGTATATCAAGCACGCTTTGATAAGAGCTTGAGCTGTGAGTTAGAATAACAGGAACAACCAAACACAGTTTACAAATAGTTTCAGCTAGACGATTCTATTCTTATTGTTGAAATTATTTGCTAAAATGAACCTAGCAGTAATATACTATGTCGTAGTAATAGTGGTTGTCATCTGTCCGTTTACAGTTGACACAATAGCAAGTAGGTGACAATGAAGTAGATGTACTTTTATATTCTTAAATCTCTCTTGGATCTCTTAGAACCCATAAAACACTATGGTCGATGCAAAATGGGATATGAAGATGGTTACTGCCTTCGCCAAGCGGATTGCTGGGAAAAAAACATTTCCAACGAAATGGCTCAACTTAGAGGGAAATGCTCAAGTGCAGTTGTCTTGAATTTGGTAAGTCTTAATTTGTTTCTAGTCGTTAGTGTTAGCTCTTTGAGGGGAGTACCAATAGGGACATTCTTCTATTCCGGGGATCACACATATTATTAAATTTGATACACTTTGAATATTTTTTACTTTTATTCTACCTTAAACCGCGGCTTTCTCCTGGAAAAGCCAAACTGTTCAAACTTGCTCAATGGATCTTACTTTTTTCCGATCCCATTAGCATTTATACCAATTTATATATGTACATCAAATACATGCAAAGATATTCCAAATTTGGTTTAATTGAGGTGTGGTATCGCCCATCGCAATTCGTATCAATTTTCATCTGTGTACATCAGTTAAATGTAAAGATATGGCTAATATATGAAGCGTCCGTCCGTAAAAAGCTTCAGTATAAAATCTAAGTTTGATGAGCAGAGAGTAAAAAATATTCGTATATGTACATATATCCTTCGTTAACTTCAAAAAGCCGTAACTTTAGTCAATAAGAAATACATATATTACTAAAATATGGATATTTAGACTTTTCTATTAAACTTATTTAGAATTAATCTTGACTCAATCCTCGTAAAATATCACACATGGGTCGAACTATTATAGAATTTATTTCCCTGATTATCTAAAGTTTAGAGTTGTTAGTATATTGACAAAATTTTTAATCACATCTATGCAGGTGTGTTGTGCGCGGGAGACAACATCGCAACCAACGAGTAACATTGTCTGGAACTTGCCTTTGCCACCGTTATGTGGCTTTGGGCTGACTGATCTTATCTATGGTGGCATGGAAGCGCGTATTACTGATTTTCCATGGATGGTTCAGTTGTTGTATACAGCAGATGGTGTGTGGTTGAAACAAAATATCTATGGACCGATTTCTCAATTAATTCTTAAAATGGAACAGTTCGTTAAACACAATTTATGCAAATCAAATGGTCTTAAGCAACAGATTAACGGGCTGTGAAATTTTAATCGATCATTTTGAGACTGACCTTAAGTTAAACTTTATGATTAATTAATATATTACTTTTCATAGATTCACGCTATGATTACCGTTGTGGTGGCACTCTGATATCCGAACGCTGGGTTGTGACTGCAGCTCACTGCGTACAAAATTCCTTAACATCGTCCGGATATCGGTTGGCTAAGGTACGCCTCGGCGAGTGGGATACCACGCGTGATCCAGATTGCCAAAATTTTAAAACAGGGCCTGTTTGCACACCACCACATGCCGACGTAGATGTTGATCGTATAATAGTCCACAATAATTATACCGCACGAACACGTAATCTACCAAATGATATAGCATTGCTACGGATGGTTCGCGTTGTTTCGTACACGGAATTTATAAAGCCAATATGTTTGAAATCCGCACAGGAAATAGGCGGAGGAAATGAGTACAACGACGTCGTTATGGATATTGCCGGTTGGGGAAATACAGAAACTACGCGATATGGCAGCACAATCAAAATGAAAACAACACTACGTGTGTGGTCCGACGAGAGTTGCATAAACTTTATGCGTAATACCAACGATGGTCGACAACTGTGCGCAGGCGGCAGTACCGACTCAAGCTCATGCAACGGTGATTCTGGTGGCCCGCTAATGTACCGGGACGACAATCAAATTGGCAGCAAGAGTTACTATCTCGCTGGTATCATATCTTTAGGCGCAGCGAACTGTAGCACACGAGGTCAACCTGTAATATTCACAAAAGTAGATAAATACATTGGTTGGATTTTACAAAATGTAGCAGAATTAAGTTGAGTGATACGTAATAAAAATAAAAACGCTGCAAAAGTTGATAAAAGTAGGAATGGGAGTAAATATATTTTCAAACTTTCTACATGCATACATACATACATATAAACATAATTATAATTTAGTGTAAAAGCTGTTATTCTTTGCGACGCTTTTTATCAGATCCGCTACGTTCGTTTTTATATTCACCGCGTTTAGGTGCTTTCTTGGCCATATTTAAAAACTGATCTAGACCGAAAGGATCGTCTTCTTTTTCAAATTGTACTGGATCAGAGCGTATGGCGGAGGCACTTGAGCCTGCTTCACGCGAAGCACCTGAAAACTGCTTATCTGGTACGAATCGTTGTGTATTAACAATACTATCCAGATCTCCGCTATAGGCGACACTGTCAATCTGTTTGCTTGGTCTGTAAATGTGCGTACCTACAGTATTGGAATCGCGCCAAGGTTTGTCATACACATTGTACGCCTCATCATAGCCGTATCCTGAGTCCATACCTTTGGTTGTGTTAACAAGTCGTTGATCAAATATTGTTTCACCATTGTTTGAGGTTTTTGCTGGCATGCCAAGCGCTATTTGTTCAGAAATGTCACGCTCGCGTTCACGCTGTAACTTAGTCCGTTTTCCAGGAGCAGCTCGCATCAGATTACGATCCCGTTGACGTTCACGCTGTCTTTCCATGCGAATATCGTTACGTTCACGTGCATCCGAATTCATAATGATGCCACCTCCGTCGTCTGGATTGCGAAATCCAGCTCGTTCTTCGCGTGCTCGTTGAGCCATCGTGCTAGCATATCTTTCTTTTTCCCCTTTTCCTTTTGCGCCAGTTTCTTTTCGAGTTGTGCACGCGCTTCTACAGCTTCACGAGCCTTGCGATCGGCAATGTACAAAGCTTCAGCCATTTTGGCAAACTTCTCGTTAATGTGCACTTGCTGCAGACCACGACCATCAGCTGCTAATCGCTTATCCAGTGGAATTGTATAGCCCTTTGCGTTCTTCCAATTCGAAATGCACGGCGGTATTTTCCATTCTTTTTACTGTAACTTTTCTAGAAGGTGAATGTAACACTGCTGCTGGTGGTGATGGTGGCCCTCTTGGTATTTTTTTGTTAATTCTAAATTTCGGTGGTTCCATTGGATCCTGTTGTGTATCGATATGTTTCATTTCTAACGTGTTGTGCAGCGTTGCATTTTGCAAAAACAGCTGTTTGGGTAATGTTTTGAATTGTGTAAAATATCAAAATGCCATTTTTATTTGCCATTGCATGTTTTGAGGCCAAAAGAAGGCATAACAACCTAAAATTATGACGAATGAAATACATGTTTTTGCAACAAATGCACTACGTCTCTGCTGATTGCACCAAAAGAATTGCCAAGCATTAACAATTGTTCATTCGCAGTTAATTATTAACATTTTTTCAGTACAAAAATATTTTTATCCGTTATAATGATATTGCTATTTTATTTTTTTAACGTTAATACTTTACACACAAACATACAAAGCAAATTATGCCGAGTTTATACATTGTTTCGAAGCATTTCGCATTCCACCAAATAATAAGTCAACCCCGACAAATCTTTGTGTTATCGGTCTTAACAAATCGCAAATTGCTTTTAAATAATTATTTAAAGTTTAAAATCAGTATCAATCACCTTTCAGAATAAACCAAAAATATGTTTAAACCTATGTAAGTGGTTATTTGTGTGAGATATTGTTTTTTACTTTTTAATTCACTTGCGTAACTGCAACCGATTTGAAAACGCAAAAGATTTTCGGAGCATGATTTTTCGCGATTTAAAAATTAAAACACAAAATCAAATACGCTTTTGTAAATTTAGTTAACATTTTTTTATTTTTATTACATATTTGAATACAAGATGGCTGATATCGCTTAAATGCTTGAAAGGTCTTAGAATACCAAATGACTGAACTAGGGATACGTAAACGAAAATGATTTTTTTTTTTTCGTCTCGTTACACTAGATGGCGCTAGCGAATTTTTATATAACCTTAAAATTTTGATTATCCAGTTCTACTAGAAACAACTGTTGTAAGCAGCATAAGAGGGAGGCTTCAGAGAAATAAAAATAAATTATTTCGTTGTTTCTTGACTTTCAGCATATTTCACAAACAATTATGGCAGACTTTGAAAACGTGTCTAGCGGCGACAAGGAATTACAGGAATTTCTATTAATTGAGAAACAAAAGGCGCAGGTCAACGCACAGGTAAAATAATTGACCGTTGTATCAGTACCACACGCTCACCCGGACAGAAAGCGAAATAATTCGTCCATCCAAGTGCAATGTAATATTGATGAAATATCCAACTAATCAAATATCATTTCGTTGCAGATTCATGAATTCAATGAGATTTGCTGGGAGAAGTGTATTGGCAAGCCGGGCAACAAGCTGGACCACGCGACTGAAACATGCCTGAGCAATTGCGTAGATCGCTTTATTGATACTTCATTGCTGATAACTCAACGTTTCGCACAGATGTTACAAAAGCAGGGCGGTGGCATGTGAACACAGTTAGGTTCAGAATCGTTTAGCAACTAACCATGGAGAGTCCGCGGGTGACAATTTAAGGCAGGAGTTTGATGATGTGTGCTCTGTGTACAAACTAATAGACTATAGAACAATTTCCTTAAATCTTTTTCTTTATTCGTCCTACTTGACGTTCTTGCGAAGCTATACAATTAACTCCAAAATGGAAAAACCATAGTGACAAAACATCAAACTATAAGGACGAAAGAACAAACATTGTATAAATTGTTTTGTTTTAATTAATTAAAAGTTAAATTGTACAAATGATAAAGTTTAATAACTAAGAAATAAGTCAAACATTAGATTTCTTCAACTGTCTGTACAGATCAATCATTTTACTGCGCTCACTGTCTAACATTGTACGCGTTACCAGCGGTAAATCTTTTCGTCTACCTCGCATCTGAAGCCTGGTTACACGGCCATCTTTCACGTTGCTTTTCATAGTGGAAGAGTTTTTGCTACCATCCTGAAGGTTGTTACAATCACTTGGGGTGACGATTGTTTGCAGTAATAAATTGTTTTTTTTTCCTGGCTGCAAAAGAAAAATTTTAATCGTTTTCTCATTGTTAAGAGCCTCAAAATTGGTTCAATATGTTAATAAGAACTGTATTTTCTACATTAAGTACGCGCAATTTACCGTAGTTAAAATAAAAATCTTGCTGCCAAATTCGACATAAATAAAAATTAAAAAAACAAATAATACGTTATTGGTGGGCGTTTTTATATACATACCCGAGGCACAGTTTCATTTTTTGTTGCTTTGCGCGGAAGTGTGGAAATCGTCGGGGGCGCATGTACGATTTCACCAAATTGTATTAAATCCCTTTTGTACTCCTGCACACGCTCTTGCCGTTCCTGTGCAAATTAGAACCAATAAAAATAATTTGTAATACTTATTTTTATGTCACCTGGCTAATACTAACCTCCTCATCACCTTCTTTAATTGCACGCTTAATGATTTGTTTAGCTGAAGTCTCATCCAATTGTTTAACATCGTTTAGTACCTTTCTTTTCTGTCTCCTGCTTCTTGGTGATCGATTTTCTCGTAGCTCTTTCTGTTTTCTCTTTAGCAGTTCATCAATTTCGTTTTTGGGTTTCTTTTGAACGGTTATCTCTCCTGTTTGAGGATTCCGTATAACACTTACGCCATACTTTGACTCGTACTGGGCCTCACGCACAGACTCATTAGTTATGCGATTAACTCTTCTAAGATAATCAACGTCTTCCTCACCAACAAATTGCTTAATACTCTTGAATTGATTTCCACTATCACCAATCTGATTCTGTACAATGCTCTTATTTAGCCTTGGTTTATCTTCTTTTCCGGCACAAATGCGTTTTACATGTTTGCCTGCTTTTGTCGCTTCAATGGACTTTTTAAGCTGTGTAAACTTATATGAAACAACTTGATCTTCACCAGCTGCAGGCGGATTGTTGGTAACATTAAACAGCCTGTTAATGTTTCAATAAGTGTCAATATGAACAAAATTACAGAAGTATGCCAATTACCTTTTTTCGCGATCTTCCAGTTGCTTTAGTGGATCACGAGTACCGTGATGCTTACGTGCAGGAATTTTTCGTTTGCGTGCCATGTCGCTTTTCTTGCTCCAGCACGTTTCTCAAATAAAAAAAATTAACTACGTCTTTACTGCATTTTCAAAACTATAAACACATGCTTAGACAGTGTGACCTGAGCAATAGCAGATGTCATCTTAAAATGTACTATTAAATACTAAAATCTGTCATTCAGAGGTCGTTTACAAAAGCAGGATTGTTTTTTTTATTCTAAACATATGCAAAAACATTGGTGTGTGAGAAAGGCAGAATGAGCAGAAGAGAGAGAGAGAAGCCAACAACAACTTGTAGTTGAAAACAAACGAATGCAACGTATTTTCTGCGTGTGTGTGTTGTATAAAGTCATGTAGACAACTAGAATATGTTGAAAAAAAATAAAAAATAGTATTCCTTCGGATTTTCGGCTTATATAAAATATATATTACAAAATGACAAAAAGTAAAAGGTTAAAAATCAGAAAAAAAATAATTTATTTTTCAGATAGTATAAATATAATAGTTGAATTTTTATATGACCATGGAAAAATATACTCATGCATGTAGCATATTTTTTGACTATGATTTTTTTGTATAAATTTAAATCATCAGCCAGCAGTCTTTCAAATTAATTAATTAATTTATTTTCCATTTAATTATATCACCTGTTTGTGTGTTGGAGTGAAAGAAGAAGAAAAAACTGTTAAAAATTATAGAATTTCTAACAGTTTCTCTGGAGGGTACAAAGAAGGTACAAGAGCCTATTGGTTTTGTGCAAATGTATGTAACAGGTAGAAATAGTGGTCGGAGAACCCCAAAGTTTCCCCATTATGGTTAGGAGTCGATTTAGCCATGTCCGTCTCACCGACCGTATATATAGATAGAAACTACGTTCTTTTTGCATTCGGCTAGGACTTCGCAGGAATTTTACAAGTTTATTTTAAAATTTTTCCCTTTTTGTTTTGGACTGCTTGGTCATAAGCTAAGGAATCATTTAGGGTATTTGTTTGGCAACCTGTGCTAATACGGGCCGGCAGTCGGTTACGCCCGACTGTAATTTTCTTGTTTTTTTTTTTTAATTCGTCAAGAGATAAGAAATCCAAATATCGTTATTCGCCAGGTATATTTAACCAGGTAGGAGTCCACAAATTTATCTTCTTCTTTCAGTGGTTTAAATTTTAGTTCGCTTGCGATAGTCAAACGGAAAGGTTGTCTCCACGCATGATTGTTTTTTTTTTTATTTCAATACATATGCAAATAAATTTTTTTTGCAACAACGCAGAAAGTACATTGCGTTCGTTTGTTTTCAACTAAAAGTTGTTTGCTTCGCTCTCGCTCATTCTGCCTTTCTCAAAATGTATACCAATGAGTGACGCTTAGGCTCCTACATTGTTGAGTATGCCCTGGTTATTCGGAAAAATTCATATTTCTTTTAAGTTGCTGCTATATTATCTATTATAACCTAAAATAAGAATAAAATCGATTACAATGCCACTAAAGGCCTTAATAGACAATATATCATGATCACGATCAAATAAAATTGTGTTAGTAGAAATAAGCATGTATGCGTTACACAGACATGTTTTTTTTTTGATCGCGATCAAAGCGTTGAAAATCAAAACGAATTTGATTTGTGATGTACGCATGAATGTCGTCTGTGTGCATTTTGCATAGAAAAGACAACTTCATAACACGACCGACATTCTCATCACAATGCATTGAAAATAGTTTCAAATATGTCAAAACTTAAACGCAACGAAAATAGTTATTACTGCCAGATAACTGGCACTGTGTGAACTAAGGTTAAGTATTAATTCGGCCCAGATACATGACAATTGTTTTAGTATTTATTTTCACAGTTTAGCAGATGTAAGTGAATATGACACTATATCTTAATACTGTTGCTACTCTAATGATTGAGTTAAATGATTTCTACTGCAAGGAATCGCTGTTATTTAAGGCAATTTCTAACCAAACTGTGTTTATTGCAGACTGCGGCGACTTTTTAGTTCACTGCTGGGCTTGCAGTGAAAAAAAGGTGTATACCAATAATGTGAATAGCATTTTGGATGGCAGTATGGGATACTGTACGTTATGTTTTTCTGTCAGTCACCATTGCACGCTCAATCACCGTTTGCGTTCATCTCTAGCAAGACACAGCAGGCGCTAGCGCACCAAGTTTGTTTAATTCAAAAGATTTGATCTGATAAAAAAATAATTAAAAACAGTTTAATCACTGTAACTATACACGTGCAACAACAGATTTCAATCTTATCAACAGACGGAAGAATTTGCTGAGTTTTTTTTTTTGTTAAAACAGTTCATGTACGAAAAATCTACTTTACCTTGATACTCGTTCGCCTGAGAAAAACGCGAAAAGAAATAAAAGAAAAGGACGAGGTACAGCAAGTAAGGAAAGAGAAAAACTAAGCTCTTGCCTTGCTCTCTTTTATTGGATATATAGGATACTAGAGCGGAAATGAAGTAAAGATGAGTACGCAACGTGTGTGTGTTTGTGTGTATGAATATTAAGGCAAATTGAAGGACAATCGAGTTTGGAGAAGTAAAAAAAAAAGTACGCACAAGAAAAAAAAAATATATGTAAATATATTTTGGCAATAAAACTACATCAAAGTGCAAAAAAAAAAATATTGTTTGTTTTTTTTTTTTTTTCGTTTTTGCAATCCTAAAATAAGTCAAAATGAACGCAGCGAAAATCTCAACGAGAAATATAATGTACTATTAAATAAAATAGCGTGTCTTATATACAAATGTATGTACATAAATATATGTATGTAGAAATATATGTATGTACATTTACTGGTATATAATATGTTTGTGAATGTGTGTTCGTGTATTCTAGCCGCAAAAACAACAATCTTAATTCACATCAAAAAAATAATTAAACGAAACTATGTGAGTAAAATAAGAAAATAATTATGAGTATGCTGTATAAGTTGCTATGATTGCAAATGTCTTATACTCCTCTTTACCTCGCTCGCCTACATGACACCGCCATAGCAGTCGCCTCTGCCGTAGCTGTTTCCTTCGCTGCCCGTAAATTAATCTATAAATAACACATACTCGGGTCGTGTCGTTCGGTGGATACACATTCATGTACGGTTAAAGTGACCGCACACACGGAGTGAAACAGACAATTGGTTCGGTGGGACATTTGGTGCCTGCTCTTACGGTCGAAATTTGTATTGTCTGGTGTCCAATCGCTGTGACATATATACTTGTTGTATATAAATATGTATATGAGATTACATAATATATGTATTTTGAATTATGCTTTTTCCGATATATCTAAATAGCAATTGCAATGCCAATAGGATAGTCAGTATTGTTATCCCCGGTGCTTATTAATTCAGTAGGACTTGATTTTATTAAACAAGAGCGCAAATTATCATATACTTTCCATGGATATCCTGTACGTAAATATCTGAGTGTATGCAACGACGTACCTATGTCTATAATGACATTTGCATAAACACATGATTTTGTCTGAACAAATTTTGTTTTGATTACTAACAATTATTATGTTTCAAATTATAAAATATCTAGCAGCGCGGTTAGATGGGAAACTCAAATGGTATTTTGTCCAATTTGCGCGAAAATTGGCAATGCTGCTGGATTCTTCTAAGGTCAACATAGTAAAGTGTACATCAGTCAAACTTTCTCCGTAGATTGATCATTGATACCACAAGGTTGATTTTCTCGTATTCCCACGCCACAAGTTCGGACATTACAAAGAAGTATTTTATGCAAACAAGTACGAATGATGCGGATCAAAACCCTCTGTTGAATTTCTTATGTAGGCTCGTCTTAGCTTTGCATACTCCAACGAAATAAACAATGTTTTTTTTAAAGTATTTACACAGAAAAATAAAATTATGCATTGCAATAACTATGTGAACCATGAAATATCAAACTGTTTCAGAATATATTTTTTTTTATATATTTATTATAATTACCACGACTTTTAATGACCGTTGGTATTTTTCATCTTTAGGTTTTCGATTTATATTGTCAAAATTCTTTGAAGTACCAAAACGCAATTTTTGAGACCAAATGCTCGAAAACCGGAAATTAAAAAAAAAAAAACTTTCATTCTAATAACCTTCTCCATTCCATTATCTAACAATGCTATACTCTGTCATGAATAGTCAATAGATACATTCAACTTGTGGAGATGTATGTTATAAAACGAAGAAGCAGCATCAAAAAAATTGTATATATAGCTAAAGCATTCTTTCCGTTCGATTGAACAAATTTCGAAGCACTTTTTTCACTCCCAGCCAGATACATAACTCCAAACATTTGTTTTGAATGCAACAACCGCTGCTTCGGGTGTCGAAAGTCATTGACCACCTAGATTGTGCGAAGCAATAAAAACTTATGGGGTGTCAAATCAGGGCCGTACCCATCATTTGTTTGACTCGATGTTTGACTTCTCGGATTGTCATGATAAAGAACGATTCCTCTTTTTCAAGATATTCCGAGTTTCTCCGAAGACTTCTCGATACGGATATATATCATTCAGTATTGACCTTCCTACTTTACGCCACCGTCACTAGTGTAGATGTTGTATACAGCGTTTGATGCTCCTCAGCTTGTTTTCCCCCTGTTTTATCGCATCATTCCATAAGAGACTTTTTTGAGCACTTGTTACAGTATTGTTCCAAAATTCTTCATACAGCATTAAATTAATTACTTTACGCTAAATTTTTAAATTTCTTTTTTACGACAACATGTGAAAAGAATTTCTCATGTATTGGTTCGTAATGGAGACATAGTTGTAGAAAATCGATTCAGATTTATGGCTTTATACTATTAACTATTGCACCTTTTTGCCTCCATATCTCGCAATCAAGTCTTTGCATTAAATTGCAGACCATTACAGCAAGGACTATCCAGTTTCATCGGGTTTCTAACGAGAAGACGGACATTTGGAGAACCTATTAACTCAAGCAGTAACTTTGGAAGACTTGCAGCAGAAGAGTAATAATATTTCGCATATAACTTTATTAAATATCTTGCAAAATAAAACTCTAATCACTCTCAAATTATTTCAGATGCCCTCATGCCAATTCCGTAATACTTTCAGATGTTGATGTGTCAACTGCGCATGGAATAGTAACTAAATCGTAGCTACTAAAGCCAAATTTCATTCATAATGACAACCATCCCAATATAAATGACACTCATTCGACTCGATTACTTTAAAGTTATCGTTATGAAAAACCAATAATAGGACCAGCATCAAAACCATAATTGTATTTTTAGCAATATAGAATGGTAGATAATAGTTTGTTCAGCGCTGTTGTTATACTGGAAATACTCAACCTCTCATATGCCGATCAAAAACGATGCATACATACGACAATTTGTATACCATTCATACATAATGTGAAATGGTATTATCAGACTATCTGAAAGCCATTAACGCATTAAAGGAGGCATCATAATCTACATAAAGCATGTATACTCTAGCCATGTTCATATGTGTGGTATTTGTTGCTCACTTTTGTAGTATTTAATTTTAAATATCCAGCTGAAATTCGGAAGTTAAGCTTATTATAATGTAGTGAAATTACATGAGCTGCGAATTACTCTGTGTGTATATTAATCAAAGTTTTCTCTTTATGGGCGCCTAAACTTTTGAAATGTATAGAGTGTGTTACTATCGTTCAAGAATCGTTCAAGGCTATATTTCGAATAAATAATTGATGCCTCGCAAAAAAAAAATAAGTTTTTAAAATAACACAATTTTAGTAGTATAAGGCAACCAAACTTTGTGGGCAATGTCTTTTTAATATGAGTTCCACTACAAATTCAAAAAGGGCTTTAAAGAATTTACGGCTAATGCGCAATAAATTACCGATAATGAGAGGCAAACAAATTATTATGGTACATTTATTGAAGTGGCTTACAGTTTGCAAAAGTCGTTGCAAATGTCTAAAGAAAAAAGTGTTTTATGCGGTATCTAATGAGTATACCAGTATCACCATGAGCTTTTCAATCGGTGGTTCGTGGCATGAATGTGCACCGGAGAAATTTGAAATTATATTTCTTTGTTAGATGTGTTTCTGCGAGGTAATGACTTCTCATTCTTTGAGAAATATTGAGAGTTCGTTTTTGTGGTGAGAAAATCGATTCCAGAAACATTTTTATTTTTAAACTTGCCACTATATGCTTTGTATAGCTCCAAGTATCTTGGTTAATGTATTTTATAGCATTATTTGTATTGAACCTATCATTTCGTATGGGTACATTTCACCTTTGAATCTCTTTTGAGTTGATCAGTGTAAAATTTATTTACGCATTCGTGAAATGCTTGAGCTTAAGAAAACTTAAAATTACAGTTTTATTAATAAGATAAAATGAATGTTGTTGTTCACGAACATATATTGGCGAATGCTTGTCGCTGATTATTGATAATAGCTGTAGAGATGGCAGTTAACTTATTTGCTTTGCCGGAAACACAAAAGAGTTTGTGTGCCCGCTGTCTTGGGGAACTGCACTCGGGCGTAATGTCACTGACCAAAATTAGTGGTCCAAGTGAAATTGAATTATACACCTGCATAACTTGACATCGCGCATTTTTTAAATAATTTTTAATTTTATAGATAATATTGGTGTTCTATAAGCTGTAAGACAATAAAATCGATGTAAATGAAGTCGCTTCTACGGGCAGCTTGATTATTTGTGATGAAGAAATTAGTAATAAAATTTCTTTTAAAAAAAAACTACATCGGCCATGCATTTTAATAAAACACTCTACGTAGCTTTTATCCTTTTAGCGCCATTGTCACCAAGAAAAGTGTTATGTCGTCCTTTTAGTTGCATGTCTATTAACCTAGCTGTATTGTTTGAAAAAATGTATTTCTTATTTTAACAGACTCTAATTCAATTGGTTGTGATAACGTTTTGTTTTTATCTATCTATCTTTGTCTCATTCATTAAGTCGGATGAGAGTAGCCCCACCATCAGAAAAAACGAAATGAAAATATATCCGGCCAACACAATGTGGTATGATTTGAACTGTGAGATACCACTCATATTTTACGTATATACAAGGTTTATAGCCAATAAAAGCAATTTAATTCAATGTTAGTTAGTTGGTTAGTTATATGGCCGTCAACCGTATACCGGTAATGGACGTCTAGGAAGGCGCCCCAGCCTCCATAATCTTGTGCGCGCTTGCGCCAGTCGTTTTGAATGCCAAGTAGGGAGAGTTCTCTCAATACCTGGTCATTCCATCGAGTGCCCGGTCGTCCTCTATGTCGGCGTCCACCGGTCCATGCCTCTGCGCCATACAATAGGACCGGGAGTATCAGCGTCTTATAGATCTTTATTTTCGTCTGTCGAGAGAGGGCTTTACTTCCCATTTGCTTGCTCAGCCCAAAAAAGCAACTGTTTGCAAGCATGATTGTTCGCCTAATCTCCAGGCTGACGTTGTTATTGCTGGTTATCTCTGTCCCAAGATAGACGAAGTTTTGAAATTCTCCTTCGTCACAGACCGTCCAAGACGCGATGACGAAGTGCGAGAAGACATCAAGTACTTCGTCTTGTCCTCATTCTCCGCTAGACCCATGAGCCGAGCCGGTTTTTCAATCTCTGAGAACGCCTTGCTGACTCGCCGTTCCTGCGTATCGATGTCATCGGCGTAAGCGAGCAATATCACTTCCTTTTGGAAGATCGAGCCCGACATACTCTGTATGTACGGGCATTGGCGTAGAATGTCTAGAAAAAATCGCACGACAGAGCATCGCCCTGCCTGAAAACTTTCTTCTTTTCCCCACCCTGACAACGCTTTGTGTGTTAGATAGCGTCGCCATGCAAAGACGGACAATCTTTGCCGGGATACCTAGTGCGGTCGTATCGGCGTGTCGAAAGCGACTTTATAATCGACAAATAGGTGGTGAGTGTCTTTGTTGAACTCACGGGTCTTTTCCAAGATTTGGCGTAATGTGAATATTTGGTCACTGGTCGACCTTTTTGGTCTGAAGCCACACTGATATAGTCCTATATGGCTTCAGTCTATTACACAATACGCGCGACAGAGTCTTATATCCAATGGAAAGGAGACTTATTCCGCGGTAGTTGGCGCAAACAGCGAGGTCTCCTTTCTTAAAGATAGGACAGAGAACACTGAGATTCCAGTCATTGGGTATGCGTTCATCGGACCATATCTTGCATAGAAGCTGGTGCATACTCCTAACCAACTCTTCGCCGTCCGTCTTAAATAACTCAGCTGGCAGCCCATCAGAGCCTGCCGCTTTGTTATTTTTCAGCTTTTTAATAACTGAATTGACCTCGTTATAGTCCGGTGGCTCTACAATAGTGCCATCATTAACTGGTGGTTCTCTATCGGCGGTATTGTGTGCTTCATCGCCTCCGAGTAGGTTGGAGAAATAACTCCTCCATAATCTCAGTGATTCCTGTTCATCCGTTACCAGATTTCCATTGTCATCCTTACAGAAAGTTACTCCGGGCTTAAAACCTTTAGTCAGACGCTTGACCTTTTGATAGAATTTTCGAGCTTCATTTCTGTTACGTAACATCTCAACATCCTCAAACTCCCGCCTTTCTTGCTCCTTTTTCTTGCGTCTGAAAAGGCGTTTCTCCTCTCTCCGTTTCGCTCGATATTGCCCTCGAACAGCTCGCGTTGCTCCCAATTGCAGAGTTCGCAGATAGGAAGCGTTCTTCTCTGCAGTAGCATTGCGACACTCCTCGTCGTACCAAGAATTCTTCACAGGTTTTGTATAACCAATGACATCCTTGGCAGCCGTATCCATGGAGCGGGTGATATGTGTCTACTGCTCACATATATCTCGAGAAGTCGGAGAGGCGGTCTGTTCTGATTGCAGCTTGCCGACGTCTAGCTTTCGTTGCATGTTGGAACGTGCGGCGTGCACTACGCTGAGCCTAGTGAGTACCTTGGCTGCGACAAGATAGTGGTCCGAGTCAATGTTCGGACCACGTATCGTTGGCACTTCCAACATGCTCGATGCGTGCCTTCCGTCAATCAGAACATGATCAATTTGGTTGCATGTTATTTGAACAGTACTCAGCCATGTAGCCTTGTGGATGTTAAGGTGTTGCAATCTGGTACTACTAACTACCATGTTCCGACCTGCGGCGAAATCGATTAGTCTCTCTCCATTATTGGAGGTAGTGTCGTGAAGGCTAAAATTACCGACGGTTGGGCCAAAGATTCCTTCCCAATCTTGGAAACCACATCCAAATTACTGTGCTTACTCGCATGGCAGCTGTAGTAGATGTCACAGGATGCTTTTTTAGAGCAGCCCTGTCCTATCCATCTTATTTCTTGGATTGCGGTGATGTCAGCCCTGCATCTTTCGAGGACATCAACCAGCTGGATATTTGCACCATCCCAATTAAGGCTGCCGACATTCCAGGTGCATTTCCTTATATCGTTTGCGGGGGTCGTCATCGTAGAATTCCTTCCGAGGCTTCATTAACGTTTTCATTGTGGGTTTATTTTGGCGGGTCCCAAGCCGAGCGCACCAACCCCTTATTAAAGGAGAGGGGGCCCCTTCGCCTTCTCACGTTAGATCACCTCTGAACTGGTTTTCAGAAGCTACCCAGGAGATACGTATCCTAACGCACGTGTGAGTTGCTTGGACCGTTTGACACAAGAATCATTGTTGGCCATTCCCAGGTGAATGGCAGTCAACAACTTTTCTCACAATGTGAACTTGAGAAAACGATCCCAATCTCCTAATTCAATGTAATTGCCAATAAAGTTGTATATCGGAAAAATAATTGTATGCCATTGATATTGGAATATGTGTGCTGCAGCTAACTCGAATAAAACCCTATCTGGTATTTCCATTTTTGACCATGTTTTTGCTGCCGTAAATCGGCATTAAAACTATTGGAATGTTTGTTCTGGTATAATACTATTCAATATGGCGAAACGTACTAATTACAAGTCAGCAGTTAAATGTCGAAATATCTGTTACTAGAAAAAATAAAGTCAAACATCTCCCAAACTCTGTAGAGTAGCGAAGCGCGAAAAAAGAAAACACGCCATCTCTTTTCTGTTCACATGATTGGATTGTGGAAGTCTTTTTATCTCTTTCGTCCTCATAGTTCTTATTGGCTGTTACCTGATGTCGGTACTTTCTGGTGTTATTTTACCATGATGCAGCATTAAATTATACAAATTAATTAACATTTAACGATATTTTGCTAGATATACTAATTTCTTTACATATTTTTATATCCGGTCTCAATGCCAAAAGTATACTAATTTCGTGGAAATGTATCTAACAGGACTAAGAAGAGAGAGAAAACACTGTAAAGTACTCTATACATTGAATTTCTCTTGTATATATTTTTTAAAATTAAAAGTAACAGCTTCATATTTATTTTTAACTAGCGAACCTGGCTTACTTCGTTAGGGGGTGTAGCATTCTTTTTGGAAAAGTATCGCCGAGATTTACAATTTGCAAGTCTTAATTAAATTCATTTATCATGGCATGTAACGATTTTTAGTGCTCTGCTGTAAATCTGCATTTCTGTTTTATGAGACTACGCACAGCATGTATCTAGTGAGTATAGATACCTTTAGCTGGCTCTGGGTTGAATTTTGAAAGAAGCCCAGCATACTATTTTCTCAATACGCTCTTCCCGAACACACTGCGCCGATAACGCTCGGTTCTATTATATACAGTCTGTGCCCCATTACAATATCTCTCACAGCACACTCCTCATGACTTCTCCCTCAAATAATCTACATTACCCTCTCCCTATCACATTTACCTTCTTAGCACACTTTCCCTTTTATTGTATCGAAACGACGAATAATAGGCGCTTGTTATATAAAAAGAAAAAGCCGTATCATTCTCACCTATTATCTCGAATAACTTTAGTTGCATCATTTAAAAGAATTTATTAAATTGCTGGATATGAGTTGAAAAATGTATAGAATCTATTCCATGTCCAAAAACCATTGAATGTAGTGACTATGGTGTGGGTACCAATGACGCCAATTTTGCTAGGCAACACAATCCTAAGGCTTCATTGTGCAATATAGACACATAAAGTTCATTGGTCCAATAACAACGATTTGCTGTGAAAAGTATTTAATTTAGAAGTTACAATTGAATTCAGCTAGATGAGGATTAAACGCAACATTTCTAAGTTGTTGATTTCGATTCCGTTCAACTTCATTTCGAGGTTACCAAAAATCGATATTAAATAAAACTTTTCGTATAAGGCGTGATTGCGCCTCACGCACTCAACAAAATCAAAACAGGATATCCATTCAGATCAAATGATCTAGTAAAAGAATTTGTTTGATTGATACATGCTGACAAACATTTGCCTTGCACGAACAGTCAAATGTAGAAATTTTCAAACACGCGAAGGTTCTATAGCCGATTTAACAACAAAAATGTTTGCGAATCATAAACTTATTCAACGACAAAATTTTTTGCGAAACATAAATTAAATTTTGAACTTAAAATAACCCTGGATCGCGAACAGTGCTATATTTCGGACGGTTCTTTCTGTAAAAACAAGCTGAAAAGTATTAAAAAATAAAATGTGATTTAAATCGGTTCTCAAGTGATGGCGTGCGTGTCCATCGGAAATATGTATTAATTTTTAGGCCCTGTACCGAAGGTACAAGAGCCTATTGGTTTTGTGCAAATGTATGTAACAGGTCGAAATAATGGTCGGAGACCCCCAAAGTTACCCTCATTATGATCAGGAGTGATAGAGGAGTCTATATAGACATGTCCGTCTGTATGAACGAAAGGATCTCGGAAACGGTAATAGATAGAGACTTCGTGTTTTTTGCATTCGACTAGGACTGCTCCGGAATTTCACAAGTTTATTTTAAAATTATACGCCCGACTGTCATTTCCTTACTTATTATATACAGATTTGTACAATGATCAATAACATTTAAGGGGCTAAAAAAAATAGTAATAAATGAGTAATTTTATTTGTTTTATACTAGTGAAAAACTCGTGGTTCATACGATACTTAAACTCGTCGCTGACTCTAATATGACCAAAAATCCTGCGGAGAATCTTTCTCTCAAAGACTTCCAATGCTGTTCCTTCTGACTTTATCACGGTCCATGCCTGTGCGCCATACAGTAGGACCGGGTGTAACAGCGGCTTATAGATCTTGATTTCGTCTTTCGAGAGATGGCTTTACTTCTAATTTGCTTGCTCAGCCCAAAGTAGCATCTATTTGAAAGTGTGATTCTTCGTCTGATCTCCAAGCCGACGTGCTTGTAGTTGGTTATTTCGGATACAAAAAAGTCGAATTTTTCTACAACGTTGAAGTTGAAATTCTCCATCATCACTGACCGTCCAAGACACGATGACGGCGTGCGAGAAAACACCAAGTACTTTGTCTTGTCCTCATTCACCGCTATACCCATGAACCGAGACTATTTTTCAATCTCTAAGAACGCTTTGCTGACTCGTCGTTCCTGTGTACGGATGATATCAATATAAAAGTTGGTACATACTCCTAACCAACTCTTCGCCGCCGGTTTTGAATAACTCAGCTGGCAGCTTATCAGAGCCGTCCGCTTTGTTGATTTTCAGCTTTTTGATAACCGAATCGATCTCGTTATAGTCTGGTGGCTCTACAACTGTGTAATCGTTAACTGGTGGTTCCGGTGTCATTTCTCTATCGGCAGTATTTCGCACTTCATCGCCCCTAAGTAAGTTAGAAAAATGACTCGTCCATAATCTCAGTGATGCCTGTGCATCTGCAACCAGATTTCTCTCAATATCACTCTGTAACAGCTCGCGTTGCTCCCGACTGCAGGGTTCGCTGATAGAAGACATTTTTCTCTGCTATAGCATTGCGGCACGCCTCGTCGTACCAAGAACTAGTAACAGGTTTTGTATAACTTGGCAGCCCTACCCATGGAGTGAGTGACATGTTTCCACTGCTCACATATATCTTAAAAAGACGGAGAGGTTTCCGGGAGCAGTAGCAAAGTGTGTTTGAGAAGGCTTCGATGCTCTGTTGTAACTGCAGCCGTCGTCTGGCTTTCGTTGCATGTTGGGAAGTGCCGCGTGCACCTCTCTAAGCCACGTAGCCTTGTGGATGTTGAGGTGTTGAAATCTGATACTGCCTACGTAGTTTCCTACTTACCACGAAACCGTATCCAAATTCGTGCTTACTCTCATGGCTGCTACATTAGATGTCACAGGTTGATTTTTTTTTCATTAATTTTGTATTAAGTTCTTACTGTTGGTCTTTAAACTTACATTTCATCAATTAATTTTGATTGAAATGAATATATTTCGTGATTTTGTTTTTATACTCTGCTCCCATAGGATATACTAAATTTGTGCAAACGTATGTAACAGGCAGAAAAAGGCGTGGCAGGCCCCAGAAAGTATACTCTTGATCAGCATCCAAAGGAGAGACGACATTGATATGTCCGCCTGTCTGGCTGTCCGTATGACAATCGAAATCTGGGAGTCAATAAGAGATAGAGGCTTTAAATATAAATTTACTTTCTCTTATTCATTCTTCAAATAACTTGTATTTGATGAACACGTATGACACTCTGTTGTTGGCGCCGAATTTGAATTTAAACTGACTTTGTTTTATTTTCAGTTTCCAAGTGCAGCAACTACAAATTCGTGGTATAATGTCACTGTATTTGGATTCCCATGCCTTATATAATAGTATTTAATATTTATTTTTATATCATTATCGTGTCTTTTCCTCTTTCTTGCGATGTTCCAACCAATTTTCGAAAGCTTTGAATCTTTTGTATACTATTTTTCAATAGCTGTCAGGGGGTCATCACATTTTTTGCTTAATCTTGTCTTGCTTAAATATATAGATTTACTTTCTTCTTATAAAGCCGCTTTCGAAACGCCGATACGATCGAAGTTCTTCGACGCCCTGTCTGCACTAGGTATCCCGGCAAAGATTGTCCGTCTTTGCATGGCGACGCTATCTAACACACAAAGCGTTGTCAGGGTGGGGAAAAACCTCTCCGAACCCTTTGATACCAAGAGAGGTTTCAGGCAGGGCGATGCTCTATCGTGCGATTTTTTCAATCTCCTGATGGAATACATCCTACGCCAATGCCCGTACATACCGAGTATGTCGGGCTCGATCTTCCAAAAGGAAGTGATGCTGCTCGCTTACGCCGATGACATCGACATCAACGGCATGCAGGAACGGCGAGTCAGCAAGGCGTTCTCGGAGATTGAAAAACAGTCTCGGCTCATGGGTCTAGCGGTGAACGAGGACAAGACAAAGTACTTGGTGTCTTCTCGCACTCCGTCAATGCGTCTTGGACGGTCTGTGACGATGGAGAATTTCAACTACAGTGTTGTAGAAAACTTCGTCTATCTTGGAACAGAGATAACCAGAAACAACAACGTCAGCCTGGAGATCAGGCGAAGAATCACGCTTGCAAATAGATGCTTTTTTGGGCTGAGCAAGCAAATGATGAGTAAAGCCCTCTCTCGACGGACGAAAATAAAGATATATAAGACGCTGATACTCCCGGTCCTGCTGTATGGCGCAGAGGCATGGACCGTGATTGAGTCGGACGATGAGGTTGACATAGTCCAGCGCATAAAATTCCAGCGGATGCACTGGGCTGGGCACCTCATTCGAATGGATAAAAGAGCTCCAGCACGCATGGTTTACATGGGGGGCTCAAACTTGATTGGTGGACGCCGACATAGAGGACGACCGGGCACTCGATGGAATGACCAGGTATGGAGAGCTCTCTCCGTACTTGGTATTCAAAACGACTAGCGCCAGCGCGCACAAGATTATGGAGGCTGGCGCGCCTTCCTAGACGCGGACATGACCGGCAGACGGTTGACGGCCATATAACTAACTAACTTTCTGGATGGTAATTATAAAACCAAGCTGCACAACTTTTTACGATTACATTTGGTTAAGTTACCAGGGCTGAACTTTTGGCTGATGTCACAAGTACACCAGTTGGTCTATAGTGAGACCGATCGTGAAGGTTTTAGAGGCGTATATAGTCCCAAAAGATGTGTTTGGCGAATGTCAGTAATTGGTTGGGCGTCTCCTTTCGAGCTCCAGCAGGTATTGTGAAAGTGTGCTGCACGGTTCTTAGCAAAATGTTCATTGGTTTGTTACAGTGTCCGTATGGAGATTCGTACATGTTCGTTTTTTCTTGAGGTAGGCCAGCGCCTTAGCTCATCCGC
>JAWNNP010002918.1:0-36848 GCA_035044805.1 Leucophenga maculata | reverse complement strand
GCGCTTTTCAGAATAAATGATTGATGCGCGAACATCCCGGCCGCCTTGAAGTAAGTAGCTTCAACATGCTGGAAGTAGAGCAAGCTTCACAATTGGACGCTTCAGAGTTCCGTTTGCAGTCCTGATATCAGCTACTCTTACATGTCCATCAGAACCTAGCACAGTTGCTGTGACACGTCCTATGCACCAATACATAGGACTCTGGTTGTCCTCGTGAATAAGTACCATGTCTCCAGCTGTAAGTTCACGCTGCGGCCTTCGCCATTTAGCTCGATTTTGAAGTTCATGCAATTATTCGGTATGCCAACGCCGTAAATGTGAAATGTCATCTTCAATATTGGTTGGTTCAGGAATGGCCTTCAGGGTAGCACCGATTAAGAAGTGTCCAGTGGTAAGTACTCCCAAATCATTCGAATTTGAAGAAAGTAGAGTCAATGGCAGTGAGTTCATAACTGCTTCTATCTCGATTAATACGGTTGACAATCCTTCGTACGTTAATCGAGCATGACCAAGAGTCCGCATCAAATGGCCTTTAGCCACCTTTACCGCTGCTTCCCATAAGACTCCAAAATGTGGGGCCCGAAGAAGAATGAAACTGAAGTTGATAGCATTCTGTGTGCAATATGACATAGTTTCATCGATGTTAGCCTTTTTGAAAAATTGGTCGCGTAAACCCTTTAGCGCTGTGTTACTGCCAACGAAATTGGTTGCATTATCGCAGTAAATTGTCTCAGGTAGACCTCGACGCCGAATGAAGCGTTTCAGTGCATAAATAAATACGTTGCTTGTTAAATCTGATGCTGTCTCGAGATGCACAGACTTTGTAGCAAAGCCACGAAAACTGCTGCATAACTTTTATATGGGACCTTGCCGCGCATAGTAAGGTATGTTGGTATTGGCCCAAAGAAATTCACTCCAGAATGGCAAAATGGATGGTAACTCGATGCCGTGGCAAATATCCCATCACTTGCTGTATTAGTTTTGGACGGTATAGTACGCAGCGAACGCAATTTTTCACGACCTTGGCTGCTATTTCTCGTGCATTGAGAATCCAAAACTACTCTTTTGGTCCAGCATGGTAGTTCGTTTTATGAAAATGACGCACCAGGTTTAGCACGAACGTCGTCGGAAGCTCATACGGCCCTGAAGAGTCTATAAAAAGGCTCAATGAATTCAGAGTGCCTGAGATGACCTCTCCTTTTTTCAGAGTTCGCAATTCGTTTATAAAATAATGATGCTGAATCAAGTAAAAGATGCATTGGAGTGCAGCTGACATTTCCTGTAAATATATAATAGCAGACTTTAGTTTTTTATGTTTATCCTTGGTAAATACAAAACGCAATATAAAAACAAATATGCGTTGTAATTTTTAATTTACTGATTTTATGAATGATATCCAATAAAGGATTAATTTGTGATTGGCACACAAGCGAAGACTTCTTAGTTTCGTAAATATTGTCATCATCGTGATGTCTGTTCTTGACGTTGTTCGGAGGAACTTGGTCGTGATGTAGAAGTAAAAATTTAGGCCCGTGTGTCCAATTAGATGATAAAAAGATATCTACAGATGTTCCTCTCGAAATAAGATCCACCGGATTCTGTGTAGAAGGCACAAGTCGCCAAATCACATCAGATGTGAGTTCTTGTATATCAGCCACACGATTGCCTACGAATATTGATAATGTTGATGAATGCATTTTTAGCCAATGCAATACCACTTGTGAGTCAGACCAAAAATATACAGCCTTTGGATTTATACGCAGTGATTCCTTCGTTTTATCCCACAGAAGAGCCAGTAAATGAACGCCGCATAGCTCAAGTCGTAGCACAGTTTTAATCTTAAGCGGTGCAACTCGTGATTTCGATACGACGATGTTGACTGTTCTTTGCAGTTGCATTAAAAACATAAAATGCTGCACCGTTTAAAACGTTTTTACTTTAAAAACAAAAACCACAATATTAATATTTCAGCGTTTGTGCTGCACCGGTTCGTTATGTAGTCCGGAATCTATTTGCAATGAGCGGTAAAATCTATGTAAATGAATTTAATGCCGCGCCAATGTAAAGTTATTATATATGTACTTAAAATATATATGTTCATATATATATATATTAGATTTTTGTACTGTATTTCGGATGTATATATAGTTAAAACCGGTTTTAATGATTAATTATGCCAAATCACTAAGCACAACACTGCGTTTAATGTGTTTTGGGGGCTTTATATTACCCGACAAGCACTTATGTATGTATGTAGAGTTTATATAACGATTTTATTTCCGATTTTTATACCAATTTTTATACCGATTATTCCGATAGTGACGTGATATCACGTCGGGGTCACCAAAATGTTCAAGCTTTACTTTACGCTCCAGCGAAATTCACTATTAAATTCCGCGATTTTACCGGGATAAATTCGAGCGCTTTTCAGAGTAAATGATTGATGCGCGAACACCTTGTGCAGACAGGGCGTCGAAGATCTTCGATCGTATCGGCGTGTAGAAAGCAGCTTTATAGTCGACAAATAGGTGGTTAGTGTCTTTTTTGAACTCACTTTTTAAAGATTTGATATAACGTGAATATTTGGTCACGGGTTGACCTTTTTGGTCTGAAGCTACACTGATATCGTCTTATCAGTGAATCCATATGTGGCATCAGCCTATTGCACAATACGCTCGACAGAATCTTACATCCAATGGAAAGAAGACTTATTCCTTGGTAGTGGGCGCAAACAGCGGGGTCTTCTTTATTAAAGATAAGACACAGAACACTGAGATTCCAGTCATTGGGTATGCGTTTATCGGACCATATCTTGCATAAAAGTTAGTGCATACTCCTAACCAACTATTCGCCGCCGGTCTTAAATAACTCAGATGTCAGCCCATCAGAGCCTGCCGCTTTGTTATTTTTCAGCTTTTTAATAACTGAATTGACCTCGTTATAGTCTGGTGGCTCTACAATAGGACCATTATTAACATTTTGTTGCGTCTGAAAAGGCGTTTCTCCTCTCTCCGTTTCTCTCGATATCGCTCGCGTTGCTCTCGACTACAGAGTTCGCTGATAGGAAGCGTTCTTCTCTGCAGTAGCATTGCGACACCACCAAGAATACTTCACAGGTTTTGTATAAACAATGACACCCTTGGCAGCCCTATCCATAGAGCGGGTGATATGTTTCCACTGCTCACATAAATCTCGAGAAGACGCTGCTGCGGTCTGTTTTGATTGCAGCTTGTCGACATCTAGTTTTCGTTACATGTTGGAACGTGCGGCGTGCACTACGCTGAACCTAGTGCGTACCTTGGCTGCGACAAGATAGTGGTCAATGTTGGGACCACATAACGTACGCTCGTCCAACACGCGCGATGCGTGTCTTCCGTCAATCAGAACATGATCAATTTGGTTGCGTGTAATTTTATCTTTACTCAGCCATGTAGCTTTCTGGATATTAAGGTGTTGAAATTTAGTACTACTAACTATCGTGTTCCGACCTGCGGATTCGAGACAACAAAATTTGCGTTGTTGTAAAGAAAGTTTAAAAGGAAAAGACAATGGAGCCCAAATAGAGCTGGCACTTTTTTTAGTATTTAACTAGCAATATTGTTAGGACCAGGGAGACATGAAAATTAAATTGATTTAAGAGAAATTTGCACACTAGTTATGGTATTTACATGAGATAATATAAAGAAGAAGGATGGGACTTAATAGGGGTAAGTTGTTGTACTGTTAGGAGAAAAATTAGTATAGGTAGATTGAAAAAAGAAGCAAACAAATCCCATATCTGAGAATCAGAGAACGCTTCATTACTATCAAGGCGAAAATTTGCGGGATAAGCTGTACTTTTACGCTTAATATTGACAAAGTTGAAAAATCTTTTAGGATTATCAGTACATACCAACATCCAACAATTATGTTCTAGATAGTCATCTAGATTTATATTTGCAGTAGTGTAACAACGTTTGCAATATTTCAGGTTGGTAGCTGGATCTGGTAATTGTTGACAATGGTTTCAATATATCAGTTGACAGAATACCACCGCTAATATTACCAGAAAATAATTAGCATCCAACTTTGCAGCTTTCTATTCAGCTCGATAAAGTTTCTCGCGTGTATGTTACATCTATTCAATGTGTCAGATGTTTTAAGACACTGACTACGCCAAGTTAAATCAGTTGTTATTCAGTACTGATTGAACAGTTCTCGAGGCTTGTAATGACGTTATTTAAAAAGAGTTAAAAACAATTTCGATTATATTGGGTAATTTAAAATCTCCCATAACTCTAATATAATCATTATGACGTAAACTTATGCCGTCAGAGATGATTTAACATATATCAGTACACCTCCCCCATTTCTATTAGGACGATACTTTCGAATCGAAACAAAGTTGTCAGAGAATATTTCAGAATTCAAAATATGCGGTTGAAGCCATGTTTCAGTTAAAACAATGACGTCAGCACTCTCAGATAAGCTTTTAAGGTACTGATCTCTAAGTTTAGTTGGCAGCCCTCTAACATTTTGAGTGTTTTGTTATTTTAGAAGAAGTACTGCGCAATTCAACAGTGTTTTGCTGTAAAGCTCATTTTGTTTTAACTAATAGCTAGGACAGTATCAAAAAGCGACACCGGAATAATAACCTTAAAGAAAGAATAATCAAAATTAAATTTCGAAATCGAAACATTTGAGGTAGAATCAAGCTGCAAATTAATGTAATTCTTGATATCAGCTTAAATAGTGGTTGATGTAAGACGAGAAATAAATATCGACTTACGTGGAGCGTAACAGTAAGACCAGTGGAATTCGGTGCAATTGGAGTAGGCGGAACAATTCAAGGGTTAGCACGTACTGCAGCCACATTACCCCCAAAGTTTTCCTCAAAATTAGCTATTGGATTAGCAAAAATCGGTGTGACTATCAGAACAGTTGATGTTACCAGCTCAATAGGAGATAATTAGTGCCAACCTTGCCTTAGGTGAATTCCTCTTCTTACGTTTAGGCGAGGTATTCAGATGTTTCATGTCACAAAAATTTTTTTTTGTTTGAGAACATAACAATGTCGTTGCGTTAAAAAATAACAACAAGCAACAGCAAACTTCGTAAATGAAAAGCAGCAACAAATAAATGCTTAAAAGAAACTCTGGGCAATCTTAATGGTCATGAGTAATCCTAATGGGTAATCTTAATGGTAATGGGTAATCCTAATGGGTAATCTTAATGGTAATGGGTAATCCTAATGGGTAATCTTAATGGTAATGGGTAATCCTAATGGGTAATCTTAATGGTAATGGGTAATCTTAATGGTAATGGGTAATCCTAATGGTAATGGGTAATCCTAATGGGTAATCTTAATGGTCATGAGTAATCCTAATAGGAAATCTTAATGGTAATGGGTCATCCTAATGGGTAATTTTAATGGTAATGGGTAATCCAAATGGCTAATCTTAATGGTAATGGGTAATCCTAATGGGTAATCTTAATGGTAATGGGTAATCCTAATGGGTAATCTTAATGGTAATGGGTAATCCTAATGGGTAATCTTAGTGGTAATGGGTAATCTTAATGATAATAGGTAATCCTAATGGGTAATCTTAGTGGAAATGGGTAATCCTAATGGGTAATTTTAATGGTAATGGGTAATCTTAATGGGTAATCTTAGTGGTAATGGGTAATCCTAATGGGTAATCTTAATGGTAATGGGTAATCTTAATGGTAATGGGTAATCCTAATGGGTAATCTTAATGGTAATGGGTAATCTTAATGGTAATGAGTAATCCTAATGGTAATGGGTAATCTTAGTGGAAATGGGTAATCTTAGTGGAAATGGTAATCTAATGGGTAATCTTAAAGGTAATGGGTAATCCTAATGGGTAATCTTAGTGGTAATGGGTAATCTTAATGATAATAGGTAATCCTAACGGATAATCTTAGTGGAAATGGGTAATCCTAATGGGTAATCTTAATGGTAATGGGTAATCCTAATGGGTAATCTTAGTGGTAATGGGTAATCCTAATGGGTAATCTTAATGGTAATGGGTAATCCTAATGGGTAATCTTAATGGTAATGGGTAATCCTAATGGGTAATCTTAGTGGTAATGGGTAATCCTAATGGGTAATCTTAATGGTAATGGGTAATCCTAATGGGTAATCTTAGTGGTAATGGGTAATCCTAATGGGTAATCTCAATGGTAATGGGTAATCTCAATGGTAATGGGTTATCTTAATGGTAATGGGTAATCTTAATGGTAATGGGTAATCTTTATGGTAATGGGTAATCTTAATGGTAATGGGTTATCTTAATGGTAATGCGTAATCTTAATGGTAATGCGTAATATTAATGGTAATGGGTAATCCTAATGGGTAATCTTAATGGTAATGGGTTATCTTAATGGTAATGCGTAATCTTAATGGTAATGGGTAATCCTAATGGGTAATCTTAATGGTAATGGGTTATCTTAATGGTAATGCGTAATCTTAATGGTAATGGGTAATCCTAATGGGTAATCTTAATGGTAATGGGTTATCTTAATGGTAATGCGTAATCTTAATGGTAATGGGTAATCCTAATGGTAATGCGTAATCTTAATGGTAATGGGAAATCCTAATAGGTTAGCGTAATGTTAATGGGTAATCTTTAGGGTAATGGGTAATCCAAATGAGTTATCTTAATGGTAATGGGTAATCTTAATGGTAATGGGTAATCCTAATGGTAATGGGTAATCTTAATGGTAATGGGTAATCCTAATGGTAATGGGTAATCTTAATGATAATGGGAAATCCTAATGGGTAATCTTAGTGGTAATTTGTAATCTTAATGATAATGGGTAATCTTAGTGGTAATGGGCAATCTTAATGATAATGGGTAATCCTAAAGGGTAATCTTAATGGTATTGGTCAATCCTAATGGGTAATCTTAATGGTATTGGGTAATCTTAATGGTAATGGGTAATCTAAAGGGTATTGGGTAATCTTAATGGTAATGGGTAATCCTAATGGGCAATCTTAATGGTAATGGGTAATCCTAATGGGTAATCTTAATGGTAATGGGTTATCTTAATGGTAATGCGTAATCTTAATGGTAATGGGTAATCCTAATGGGTAATCTTAATGGTAATGGGTTATCTTAATGGTAATGCGTAATCTTAATGGTAATGGGTAATCCTAATGGGTAATCTTAATGGTAATGGGTTATCTTAATGGTAATGCGTAATCTTAATGGTAATGGGTAATCCTAATGGTAATGCGTAATCTTAATGGTAATGGGAAATCCTAATAGGTTAGCGTAATGTTAATGGGTAATCTTTAGGGTAATGGGTAATCCAAATGAGTTATCTTAATGGTAATGGGTAATCTTAATGGTAATTGGTAATCCTAATGGGCAATCTTATTGGTAATGGGTAATCCTAATGGGCAATCTTAATGGTAATGGGTAATCTTAATGGTAATGGGTAATCCTAATGGGTTATCTTAATGGTAGTGGGTAATCTTAATGGTAATGAGTAATTCTAATGGTAATGGGTAATCTTAATGATAGTAGGTAATCCTGATGGGTAATCTTAGTGGAAATCGGTAATCCTAATGGGTAATCTTAATGGTAATGGGTAATCTTAATGGTAATGGGTAATCTTAATGGTAATGGGTAATCCTAATGGGTAATCTTAGTGGTAATGGGTAATCCTAATGTATAATCTTAATGGTAATGGGAAATCCTAATGGGTAATCCTAAATGGTAATCCTAATAGGTAATCCTAATGTGTAAACCTAATGTCTAATCTTAATGATAATGGGTAATACTAATGGATAATCTTAATGGTAATCCTAATAGGTAATCCTAATGTGTAAACCTAATGTCTAATCTTAATGATAATGGGTATTACTAATGGATAATCTTAATGGTAATGGATAATCTTAATGATAATGGGTATTGCTAATGGGTAATCTTAATGGTAATGCGTAATCTTAATGGTAATGGGTAATCGTAATGATAATGGGTATTGCTAATGGGTAATCTTAATGGTAATGCGTAATCTTAATGGTAATGGGTAATCTTAATGATAATGGGTATTGCTAATGGGTAATCTTAATGGTAATGCGTAATCTTAATGGTAATGGGTAATCCTAATGAGTTATCTTAATGGTAATGGGTAATCCTAATGGGTTATCGTAATGTTAATGGGTAGTCTTTTTGGTTATGGGTAATCTTTATGGTTATGGGTAATCTTAGTGGTAATGGGTAATCCTAATGGGTAATCATAATGGTAATGGGTAATCTTAATGGTAATGGGTAATCCTAATGGGTAATCTTAATGGTAAAGGGTTATGTTAATGGTAATGGGTATTTTTAATGGTAATGGGTAATCTTTATGGTAATGGGTAATCCTAATGGGTAATCTTAATGGTAATGGGTAATTTTTATGGTAATGGGTAATCCTAATGGGTAATCTTAATGGTAATGGGTAATCTTTATGATAATGGGTAATCCTAATGGGTTATCTTAATGGTAATGGGTAATCCTAATGGGTTATGTTAATGGTAATGGGTAATCTTTATTGTAATGGGTAATGGGTAATCTTAATGGTAATGGGTAATCTTTATGGGTTATCTTAATGGTAAGAAATAATTTGGTTCTATTTTCGTAGCGCACGCTACATTTTTTCTACCATGGAAAAAATGTAGTGTGCACTACGTAACGTGCGTCACTATGGTTCACGGCGTTTGCTAAAAAACCATAAACTTTTTCGACTCCAAATAAGCAATTTCTTAATTCTATTATTCTCAGCTTTATTTTAGATATTGGATTTTGTGTACTTTATCATGCATAATTCGCTAAAAATTACAAATGAAATTGAAAATTTAAAAGTAACTTCCATTTTGTGTAGCGTGCGTCACAACACTTTATGAACAATTATTTCGGAAAAGGTAAAAGTAAAGAAGCTATATTACATGTCATTCGAAAGTACACTTAAATCCCTCTATGCACTCTACTAAAGTTCACGGTATATCTTTTAAAAACCCAAAAAAAAATTATATAGTAATCTACAAAAGCGTACGAATGTTACGTGCGTCACGCGAAATTTGCCCATATTTATCGGAATTGAGGTTTCTAAGAGCAAATAACAGAAACTGTTTTTGAACAGACTCGATACGATCTTGGTGGATTACATAATGTGGGTTCCAAACACATAATGCAAATTGTACGATCGGACGAACGAACAAGTGATGTGTATAGAAGTTTAGTAGTACAAGAGTCATTGAATTCCTCAGACCACCGCTTTATAAAGCCAAAAAAACATTCAGCTTTATTAACCATGCACAAAATATGATTGTTGTAGCTTAATTTATGGTCCATAAGGACGCCTAAATCATTAATACAAATATGTCTACTAAGCTTATAAACACCGAGAAAGTAGGTCATAATAAAAAGTTTTCTGCGATGGAATGTTACGCATTTACATATCGAGATATTTAAATTAAGATTGTGTATTAAGCACCAAGTATGTAACTGATTCAAATCTGGAATTATCAGAATATGATAGACATAGTTTGACATCATTAGCATACATCAATACATGAGCATGATTTATTGCTTAAGGGAGAACATTTATGAATACTACAAAGAACCATGGCCCAAGATGACTTCCTTGTGGAACACCAGAAGACACATCTATTAATTTAGACCAGGAATTGTTAAATAAGATTTTTTGAGATCTACCTACAAGGTATAACTGCACCCAATTTACAAATTTACAATTTATGTAAAATGTGACTATGGCATACCCTGTCAAAAGCTTTGCTCAAATTTGTATAAATAACATCGGTCGGGCAACCAGACTTACTTACTTAAATGGCCGTCAACCGTCTACCGGTCATGGCCGCGTCTAGGAAAGCGCGCCAGCCTCCATAGTCTTGTGCGCGCAGGCGCCATTCGCTTTGAATGCCAAGCATGGAGAGGTCTCTCCATACCTGGTCATTCCATCCAGTGCCCGGTCGTCCTCTATTTCGGCGTCCACCAATCAAGTTTGGGCCCCCCATGTAAAACATGCGTGCTGGAGCTTTTTCATCCATTCGAATGAGGTGCCCAGCCCAGTGCAGCCGCTGTAATTTTATGCGCTGGACTATGTCAACCTCATCGAATTGCTCGTACAGCTCGCGACCTAAACTCGTCGCCGACTAATAGGACCGAAAATCCTGCGAAGAATTTTCCTCTCGAAGACTTTCAACGCTGTCTCATTCAACTCAATTACTGTCCATGCCTCTGCGCCATACAATAGGATTGGGAGTATCAGCCTCTTATAGATCTTTATTTTCGTCTTTCACGAGAGGGCTTTACTTCTCATTTGCTTGCTCAGCCCAAAAAAGCTTCTGTTTGCATGCGTTTTTCTTCGCCTGATCTCCAGACTGACGTTGTTATTGCTGGTTATCTCTGTTCCAAGATAGACGAAGTTTTGTAAAACATTAAAGTTGAAATTCTCTATCGTCACAGACCGTCCAAGACGCGATGACGGAGTACGAGAAGACACCAAGTACTTCGTCTTGTCCTCGTTCACCGCTAGACCCATGAGCCGAGACTGTTTTTTATAATCTCTGAGAACGCCTTGCTGACTCGCCGTTCCTGCGTACCAATGATATCGATGTCATCAGCGAAAGCGTGCAGCATCACTTCCTTTTGGAAGATCGCGCCCGACATACTCTGTATGTGCGGGCACTGGCGTAGGATGTATTCCATCAGAAGATTGAAAAAATCGCACGACAGATCGTCGCCCTGCCTAAAACCTCTCTTGGTATCAAAGCGGTCGGAGAGGTTTTTCCCCACCCTGCCAACGCTTTGTGTGTTATATAGCGTCGCCATGCAAAGACGAACAATCTTTGCCGGGATACCTTGTGTTCAAGCGCTAGTTTTCGCTCTAGCGAAATTCATTATTAAATTCCGCGATTTTACCGGGATGCTAAAAATGCGTTTGCAGCGTTGAATATGTGGAGCGGGAATCGAAAAGGACAAGCAAAGAAACACACGTCTGCTTCGATTGAATATAAAAATTGCTCTTATTTATTTTAACTGTCAATATGTATGCCTAAGACGTTGCTGACTTCACATTGCAGTTGATTTCCAAGAAAATATAAGAGTATATAAAATATGAGAACAAACTAATAGCAAAGTAATTGAACAAGGTTATTCAATAATATGAAACATTAAATGAAATTAGTATTTTAAGATTAACATATATTCGAGCGCTTTTCAGAATAAATGATTGATGCGCGAACATCCCGGCCGCCTTGAAGTAAGTAGCTTCAACATGCTGGAAGTAGAGCAAGCTTCACAATTGGACGCTTCAGAGTTCCGTTTGCAGTCCTGATATCAGCTACTCTTACATGTCCATCAGAACCTAGCACAGTTGCTGTGACACGTCCTATGCACCAATACATAGGACTCTGGTTGTCCTCGTGAATAAGTACCATGTCTCCAGCTGTACGTTCACGCTGCGGCCTTCGCCATTTAGCTCGATTTTGAAGTTCATGCAATTATTCGGTATGCCAACGCCGTAAATGTGAAATGTCATCTTCAATATTGGTTGGTTCAGGAATGGCCTTCAGGGTAGCACCGATTAAGAAGTGTCCAGTGGTAAGTACTCCCAAATCATTCGAATTTGAAGAAAGTAGAGTCAATGGCAGTGAGTTCATAACTGCTTCTATCTCGATTAATACGGTTGACAATCCTTCGTACGTTAATCGAGCATGACCAAGAGTCCGCATCAAATGGCCTTTAGCCACCTTTACCGCTGCTTCCCATAAGACTCCAAAATGTGGGGCCCGAAGAAGAATGAAACTGAAGTTGATAGCATTCTGTGTGCAATATGACATAGTTTCATCGATGTTAGCCTTTTTGAAAAATTGGTCGCGTAAACCCTTTAGCGCTGTGTTACTGCCAACGAAATTGGTTGCATTATCGCAGTAAATTGTCTCAGGTAGACCTCGACGCCGAATGAAGCGTTTCAGTGCATAAATAAATACGTTGCTTGTTAAATCTGATGCTGTCTCGAGATGCACAGACTTTGTAGCAAAGCCACGAAAACTGCTGCATAACTTTTATATGGGACCTTGCCGCGCATAGTAAGGTATGTTGGTATTGGCCCAAAGAAATTCACTCCAGAATGGCAAAATGGATGGTAACTCGATGCCGTGGCAAATATCCCATCACTTGCTGTATTAGTTTTGGACGGTATAGTACGCAGCGAACGCAATTTTTCACGACCTTGGCTGCTATTTCTCGTGCATTGAGAATCCAAAACTACTCTTTTGGTCCAGCATGGTAGTTCGTTTTATGAAAATGACGCACCAGGTTTAGCACGAACGTCGTCGGAAGCTCATACGGCCCTGAAGAGTCTATAAAAAGGCTCAATGAATTCAGAGTGCCTGAGATGACCTCTCCTTTTTTCAGAGTTCGCAATTCGTTTATAAAATAATGATGCTGTATCAAGTAAAAGATGCATTGGAGTGCAGCTGACATTTCCTGTAAATATATAATAGCAGACTTTAGTTTTTTATGTTTATCCTTGGTAAATACAAAACGCAATATAAAAACAAATATGCGTTGTAATTTTTAATTTACTGATTTTATGAATGATATCCAATAAAGGATTAATTTGTGATTGGCACACAAGCGAAGACTTCTTAGTTTCGTAAATATTGTCATCATCGTGATGTCTGTTCTTGACGTTGTTCGGAGGAACTTGGTCGTGATGTAGAAGTAAAAATTTAGGTCCGTGTGTCCAATTAGATGATAAAAAGATATCTACAGATGTTCCTCTCGAAATAAGATCCACCGGATTCTGTGTAGAAGGCACATGTCGCCAAATCACATCAGATGTGAGTTCTTGTATGTCAGCCACACGATTGCCTTCGAATATTGATAATGTTGATGAATGCATTTTTAGCCAATGCAATACCACTTGTGAGTCAGACCAAAAATATACAGCCTTTGGATTTATACGCAGTGATTCCTTCGTTTTATCCCACAGAAGAGCCAGTAAATGAACGCCGCATAGCTCAAGTCGTAGCACAGTTTTAATCTTAAGCGGTGCAACTCGTGATTTCGATACGACGATGTTGACTGTTCTTTGCAGTTGCATTAAAAACATAAAATGCTGCACCGTTTAAAACGTTTTTACTTTAAAAACAAAAACCACAATATTAATATTTCAGCGTTTGTGCTGCACCGGTTCGTTATGTAGTCCGGAATCTATTTGCAATGAGCGGTAAAATCTATGTAAATGAATTTAATGCCGCGCCAATGTAAAGTTATTATATATGTACTTAAAATATATATGTTCATATATATATATATATTAGATTTTTGTACTGTATTTCGGATGTATATATAGTTAAAACCGGTTTTAATGATTAATTATGCCAAATCACTAAGCACAACACTGCGTTTAATGTGTTTTGGGGGCTTTATATTACCCGACAAGCACTTATGTATGTATGTAGAGTTTATATAACGATTTTATTTCCGATTTTTATACCAATTTTTATACCGATTATTCCGATAGTGACGTGATATCACGTCGGGGTCACCAAAATGTTCAAGCTTTACTTTACGCTCCAGCGAAATTCACTATTAAATTCCGCGATTTTACCGGGATAAATTCGAGCGCTTTTCAGAGTAAATGATTGATGCGCGAACACCTTGTGCAGACAGGGCGTCGAAGATCTTCGATCGTATCGGCGTGTAGAAAGCAGCTTTATAGTCGACAAATAGGTGGTTAGTGTCTTTTTTGAACTCACTTTTTAAAGATTTGATATAACGTGAATATTTGGTCACGGGTTGACCTTTTTGGTCTGAAGCTACACTGATATCGTCTTATCAGTGAATCCATATGTGGCATCAGCCTATTGCACAATACGCTCGACAGAATCTTACATCCAATGGAAAGAAGACTTATTCCTTGGTAGTGGGCGCAAACAGCGGGGTCTTCTTTATTAAAGATAAGACACAGAACACTGAGATTCCAGTCATTGGGTATGCGTTTATCGGACCATATCTTGCATAAAAGTTAGTGCATACTCCTAACCAACTATTCGCCGCCGGTCTTAAATAACTCAGATGTCAGCCCATCAGAGCCTGCCGCTTTGTTATTTTTCAGCTTTTTAATAACTGAATTGACCTCGTTATAGTCTGGTGGCTCTACAATAGGACCATTATTAACATTTTGTTGCGTCTGAAAAGGCGTTTCTCCTCTCTCCGTTTCTCTCGATATCGCTCGCGTTGCTCTCGACTACAGAGTTCGCTGATAGGAAGCGTTCTTCTCTGCAGTAGCATTGCGACACCACCAAGAATACTTCACAGGTTTTGTATAAACAATGACACCCTTGGCAGCCCTATCCATAGAGCGGGTGATATGTTTCCACTGCTCACATAAATCTCGAGAAGACGCTGCTGCGGTCTGTTTTGATTGCAGCTTGTCGACATCTAGTTTTCGTTACATGTTGGAACGTGCGGCGTGCACTACGCTGAACCTAGTGCGTACCTTGGCTGCGACAAGATAGTGGTCAATGTTGGGACCACATAACGTACGCTCGTCCAACACGCGCGATGCGTGTCTTCCGTCAATCAGAACATGATCAATTTGGTTGCGTGTAATTTTATCTTTACTCAGCCATGTAGCTTTCTGGATGTTAAGGTGTTGAAATTTAGTACTACTAACTATCGTGTTCCGACCTGCGGATTCGAGACATCAAATATCGACCCTTCTTGTGTAAAGGTAATTAAAAAAGATTGGTTCCAAAGAGTTGGGAATTTGCGTTGTTGTAAAGAAAGTTTAAAAGGAAAAGACAATGGAGCCCAAATAGAGCTGGCACTTTTTTTAGTATTTAACTAGCAATATTGTTAGGACCAGGGAGACATGAAAATTAAATTGATTTAAGAGAAATTTGCACACTAGTTATGGTATTTACATGAGATAATATAAAGAAGAAGGATGGGACTTAATAGGGGTAAGTTGTTGTACTGTTAGGAGAAAAATTAGTATAGGTAGATTGAAAAAAGAAGCAAACAAATCCCATATCTGAGAATCAGAGAACGCTTCATTACTATCAAGGCGAAAATTTGCGGGATAAGCTGTACTTTTACGCTTAATATTGACAAAGTTGAAAAATCTTTTAGGATTATCAGTACATACCAACATCCAACAATTATGTTCTAGATAGTCATCTAGATTTATATTTGCAGTAGTGTAACAACGTTTGCAATATTTCAGGTTGGTAGCTGGATCTGGTAATTGTTGACAATGGTTTCAATATATCAGTTGACAGAATACCACCGCTAATATTACCAGAAAATAATTAGCATCCAACTTTGCAGCTTTCTATTCAGCTCGATAAAGTTTCTCGCGTGTATGTTACATCTATTCAATGTGTCAGATGTTTTAAGACACTGACTACGCCAAGTTAAATCAGTTGTTATTCAGTACTGATTGAACAGTTCTCGAGGCTTGTAATGACGTTATTTAAAAAGAGTTAAAAACAATTTCGATTATATTGGGTAATTTAAAATCTCCCATAACTCTAATATAATCATTATGACGTAAACTTATGCCGTCAGAGATGATTTAACATATATCAGTACACCTCCCCCATTTCTATTAGGACGATACTTTCGAATCGAAACAAAGTTGTCAGAGAATATTTCAGAATTCAAAATATGCGGTTGAAGCCATGTTTCAGTTAAAACAATGACGTCAGCACTCTCAGATAAGCTTTTAAGGTACTGATCTCTAAGTTTAGTTGGCAGCCCTCTAACATTTTGAGTGTTTTGTTATTTTAGAAGAAGTACTGCGCAATTCAACAGTGTTTTGCTGTAAAGCTCATTTTGTTTTAACTAATAGCTAGGACAGTATCAAAAAGCGACACCGGAATAATAACCTTAAAGAAAGAATAATCAAAATTAAATTTCGAAATCGAAACATTTGAGGTAGAATCAAGCTGCAAATTAATGTAATTCTTGATATCAGCTTAAATAGTGGTTGATGTAAGACGAGAAATAAATATCGACTTACGTGGAGCGTAACAGTAAGACCAGTGGAATTCGGTGCAATTGGAGTAGGCGGAACAATTCAAGGGTTAGCACGTACTGCAGCCACATTACCCCCAAAGTTTTCCTCAAAATTAGCTATTGGATTAGCAAAAATCGGTGTGACTATCAGAACAGTTGATGTTACCAGCTCAATAGGAGATAATTAGTGCCAACCTTGCCTTAGGTGAATTCCTCTTCTTACGTTTAGGCGAGGTATTCAGATGTTTCATGTCACAAAAATTTTTTTTTTGTTTGAGAAAATTACAATGTCGTTGCGTTAAATAATAACAACAAGCAACAGCAAACTTCGTAAATGAAAAGCAGCAACAAATAAATGCTTAAAAGAAACTCAGAACAGATATTAAAATAAAAAGAAAGGAATAAAGCGAAAGAGTTAAGAACAAAAAAGACGCGCACTTATCCAAAATGTTTTTAATTATAATAAATTCAATTGAAAAGAAATTAATGTAATTTACAAAATGATTACACAGAATTTTTAAATACAGTAAAATAAATACAATGTTTGAATAAAAAGTGATTTGAAACGAAATTGATTAGGTTATAGAGCTGAGATTATTGAGATTATCCAGTACGATTACCCATTATCATTAAGATTACCCATTAGGATTACCCATTACCATTAAAATCCAAATGGGCAATCTTAATGGTCATGAGTAATCCTAATGGGTAATCTTAATGGTAATGGGTAATCCTAATGGGTAATCTTAATGGTAATGGGTAATCCTAATGGGTAATCTTAATGGTAATGGGTAATCCTAATGGGTAATCTTAATGGTAATGGGTAATCCTAATGGTAATGGGTAATCCTAATGGGTAATCTTAATGGTCATGAGTAATCCTAATGGGAAATCTTAATGGTAATGGGTCATCCTAATGGGTAATCTTAATGGTAATGGGTAATCCAAATGGCTAATCTTAATGGTAATGGGTAATCCTAATGGGTAATCTTAATGGTAATGGGTAATCCTAATGGGTAATCTTAGTGGTAATGGGTAATCTTAATGGGTAATTTAATGGTAATGGGTAATCCTAATGGGTAATCTTAGTGGTAATGGGTAATCTTAATGATAATAGGTAATCCTAATGGGTAATCTTAGTGGAAATGGGTAATCCTAATGGGTAATCTTAATGGAAATGGGTAATCCTAATGGGTAATCTTAGCAGTAATGGGTAATCTTAATGGTAATGGGTAATCTTAATGGTAATGGGTAATCTTAATGGTAATGGGTAATCTTAATGGTAATGGGTAATCCTAATGGGTAATCTTAATGGTAATGGGTAATCTTAATGGTAATGAGTAATCCTAATGGTAATGGGTAATCTTAGTGGAAATGGGTAATCCTAATGAGTAATCTTAAAGGTAATGGGTAATCCTAATGGGTAATCTTAGTGGTAATGGGTAATCTTAATGATAATAGGTAATCCTAACGGATAATCTTAGTGGAAATGGGTAATCCTAATGTGTAATCTTAATGGTAATGGGTAATCTTAATGATAATAGGTAATCCTAACGGATAATCTTAGTGGAAATGGGTAATCCTAATGGGTAATCTTAATGGTAATGGGTAATCCTAATGGGTAATCTTAATGGTAATGGGTAATCGTAATGGGTAATCTTAGTGGTAATGGGTAATCCTAATGAGTAATCTTAATGGTAATAGGTAATCTTAATGGTAATGAGTAATCCTAATGGTAATGGGTAATCTTAGTGGAAATGGGTAATCCTAATGGGTAATCTTAGTGGTAATGGGTAATCCTAATGGGTAATCTTAGTGGTAATGGGTAATCTTAATGATAATAGGTAATCCTAACGGATAATCTTAGTGGAAATGGGTAATCCTAATGGGTAATCTTAATGGTAATGGGTAATCCTAATGGGTAATCTTAATGGTAATGGGTAATCCTAATGGGTAATCTTAATGGTAATGGGTAATCCTAATGGGTAATCTTAATGGTAATGGGTAATCCTAATGGGTAATCTTAGTGGTAATGGGCAATCCTAATGGGTAATCTTAATGGTAATGGGTAATCCTAATGGGTAATCTTAGTGGTAATGGGTAATCCTAATGGGTAATCTCAATGGTAATGGGTTATCTTAATGGTAATGGGTAATCTTAATGGTAATGGGTAATCTTTATGGTAATGGGTAATCTTAATGGTAATGGGTTATCTTAATGGTAATGCGTAATCTTAATGGTAATGGGTTATCTTAATGGTAATGCGTAATCTTAATGGTATTGGGTAATCTTAATGGTAATGGGTAATCTTAATGGTAATGGGTAATCCTAATGGGCAATCTTATTGGGAATGGGTAATCCTAATGGGCAATCTTAATGGTAATGGGTAATCTTACTGGTAATGGGTAATCTTAATGGTAATGGGTAATCCTAATGGGTAATCTTAGTGGTAATGGGTAATCCTAATGGGTAATCTTAATGGTAATGGGTAATCTTAATGGTAATGGGTAATCTTAATGGTAATGGGTAATCTTAATGATAATAGGTAATCCTAATGGGTAATCTTAGTGGAAATGGGTAATCCTAATGGGTAATCTTAATGGTAATGGGTAATTCTAATGGGTAATCTTAGTGGTAATGGGTAATCCTAATGGGTAATCTTAGTGGTAATGTGTATTCCTAAAGGTTAATCTCAATGGTAATGGGTTATTTTAATGGTAATGGGTAATCTTAATGGTAATGGGTAATCTGTAATGGCAATGGGTAATCTTAATGGTAATGGGTTATCTTAATGGTAATGGGTAATCTTAATGGTAATGGGTAATCCTAATGGGTAATCTTAATGGTAATGGGTTATCTTAATGGTTATGCGAAATCTTAATGGTAATGGGTAATCCTAATGTAATGGTTAGCGTAATGTGTAATGGGTAATCCTAATGGGTTATCTTAATGGTAATGGGTAATCTTAATGGTAATGGGCAATCCTAATGGCAATGGGTAATCTTAATGGTAATGGGTAATCTTATTGGTATTGGGTATCTTAATTGGAAATCCTAATGGGTAATCCTAAATGGTAATCGTAATAGGGAATCCTAATGTGTAAACCTAATGGCTAATCTTAATGATAATGGGTAATCCTAATGGTAATGGGTAATCTTAATGGTAATGGGTAATCTTAATGATAATGGGTAATCCTAATGGATAATCTTAATGGTAATGCGTAATCTTAATGGTAATGGGTAATCCTAATGGGTAATCTTAATGGTAATGGGTTATCTTAATGGTTATGCGAAATCTTAATGGCAATGGGTAATCCTAATAGGTTAGCGTAATGTTAATGGGTAATCCAAATGAGTTATCTTAATGGTAATGGGTAATCTTAATGGTAATGGGCAATCCAAATGGCAATGGGTAATCTTAATGGTAATGGGTAATCTTATTGGTATTAGGTAATCCTAATGCGTAAACTTAATGGTAATTGGAAATCCTAATGGGTAATCCTAAATGGTAATCGTAATAGGTAATCCTAATGTGTAAACCTAATGTCTAATCTTAATGATAATGGGTAATCCTAATGGATAATCTGAATGGTAATGTGTAATCTTAATGATAATGGGTAATGCTAATGGGTAATCTTAATGGTAATGCGTAATCTTAATGGTAATGGGTAATCCTAATGGGTAATCTTAATGGTAATGGGTAATCCTAATGGGTTATCGTAATGTTAATGGGTAATCTTTATGGTAATGGGTAATCCTAATGAGTTATCTTTATGGTAATGGGTAATCCTAATGGGTTATCGTAATGTTAATGGGTAATCTTTATGGTTATGGGTAATCTTTATGGTTATGGGTAATCTTAGTGGTAATGGGTAATCATAATGGTAATGGGTAATTTTGATGGTAATGGGTAATCTTAGTGGTAATGGGTAATCATAATGGTAATGGGTATATAATGGTAATGGGTATTTTTGATGGTAATGGGTAATCCTAATGGGTAATCTTAATGGTAAAGAGTTATCTTAATGGTAATGGGTATTTTTAATGGTAATGGGTAATCTTTATGGTAATGGGTAATCCTAATGGGTAATCTTAATGGTAATGGGTAATCTTTATGGTAATGGGTAATCCTAATGGGTAATCTTAATGGTAATGGGTAATCTTTATGGTAATGGGTAATCCTAATGGGTTATCTTAATGGTAATGGGTAATCTTTATAGTAATGGGTAATCCTAATGGGTAATCTTAATGGTAATGGGTAATCTTAGTGGTAATGGGTAATCCTAATGGGTAATCTTAATGGTAATGGATAATCCTAATGGGTAATCTTAATGGTAATGGGTAATCCTAATGGGTAATCTTAATGGTAATGGGTTATCTTAATGGTAATGGGTAATCTTAATGGTAATGGGTTATCTTAATGGTAATGGGTAATCTTAATGGTAATGGGTTATCTTAATGGTAATGGGTAATCCTAATGGGTTATCTTAATGGTAAAGGGTAATCCTAATGGGTAATCTTAGTGGTAATGGGTAATCCTAATGGGTAATCTTAGTGGTAATGGGTAATCTTAATGATAATGGGTAATCTTAGTGGTAATGGGTAATCTTAATGATAATGGGTAATCCTAAAGGGTAATCTTAGTGGTATTGGGTAATCCTAATGGGTAATCTTAATGGTATTGGGTAATCTTAATGGTAATGGGTAATCTTAATGGTAATGGGTAATCCTAATGGGCAATCTTATTGGTAATGGGTAATCCTAATGGGCAATCTTAATGGTAATGGGTAATCTTAATGGTAATGGGTAATCCTAATGGGTAATCTTAATGGTAGTGGGTAATCTTAATGGTAATGAGTAATTCTAATGGTAATGGATAATCTTAATGATAATAGGTAATCCTGATGGGTAATCTTAGTGGTAATGGGTAATCCTAATGGGTAATTTTAATGGTAATGGGTAATCTTAATGGTAATGGGTAATCCTAATGGTAATGGGTAATCTTAATGGTAATGGGTAATCTTAATGGTAATGGGTAATACTAATGGGTAATCTTAATGGTAATGGGTAATCTTAATGGTAATGAGTAATCCTAATGGTAATGGGTAATCTTAGTGGAAATGGGTAATCCTATTGGGTAATCTTAATGGTAATGGGTAATCTTAATGGTAATGAGTAATCCTAATGGTAATGGGTAATCCTAATGGGTAATCTTAGTGGTAATGGGTAATCTTAATGATAATAGGTAATCCTAATGGATAATCTTAGTGGTAATGGGTAATCCTAATGGGTAATCTTAATGGTAATGGGTAATCCTAATGGGTAATCTTAATGGTAATGGGTAATCTTAATGGTAATGGGTAATCCTAATGGGTAATCTTAATGGTAATGGGTAATCCTAATGGGTAATCTTAATGGTAATGGGTAATCCTAATGGGTAATCTTAATGGTAATGGGTTATCTTAATGGTAATGGGTAATCTTAATGGTAATGGGTTATCTTAATGGTAATGGGTAATCCTAATGGGTTATCTTAATGGTAATGGGTAATCCTAATGGGTAATGGGTAATCTGTAATGCTAATGGGTAATCTTAATGGTAATGGGTAATCCTAATGGGTAATCTTAATGGTAATGGGTAATCTTAGTGGTAATGGGTAATCTTAATGATAATGGGTAATCCTAATAGGGTAATCTTAATGGTAATGGGTAATCTTAATGGTAATGGGTAATACATTAAGGATACATGCCATTATCATTAAGATTGATACCATTAGGATTATCATAGGATTAGATCATCATTAAGATTGCTTGGTTACCATTAAGATTACATTAGGATTACCCTTAATTACCATGGGTAATACTATCAGATTATAATTAGGATGCCCATTACCACTAAGATGGTACATGCATTATCCATTAAGATTAATCGATTACCATTGGAATTGCAGATTCCCATTAAGATTACCATTACCATTAAGATTGACACATCACCATTAGGATTACCCATTACCATTAAGATTACCCATTACCATTAAGATTACCCATTACCATTAAGATTACCCATTACCATTAAGATTACCGATTACCATTAAGATTACCCATTACCATTAAGATTACACATTACCATTAAGATTACCCATTACCATTAAGATTACCCATTACCATTAAGATTACCCATTACCATTAAGATTACCATTAAGATTACCCATTACCATTAAGATTACCCATTACCATTAAGATTACCCATTACCATTAAGATTACCCATTACCATTAAGATTACCGATTACCATTAAGATTACCCATTACGATTACCCATTACCATTAAGATTACCCATTACCATTAAGATTACCCATTAGGATTACCCATTACCATTAAGTTAACCCATTAGGATTACCCATTACCATTAAGATTACCCATTAGGATTACCCATTACAATCAACGTATTACCCATTAAGATTACCCATTACCATTAAGTTTACCCATTAAGATTACCCATTACATTTAAGTTTACCCATTAAGATTACCCATTACCATTAAGATTACCCATTACGTATTACCCATTAGTATTACCCATAACCATTAAGACTACCCATTAGGATTACCCATTTCCATTAAGATTACCGATTACAATTAAGATTACCCATTACCATTAAGACTACCCATTAGGATTAAGATTACCCATTACCATTAAGACTACCCATTAGGATTATCCATTACCATTAAGATTACCCATTAGGATTACCCATTTCCATTAAGATTACCGATTACAATTAAGATTACCCATTACCATTAAGATTACCCATTACCATTAAGATAGCCCATTAGGATTACCCATTACCATTAACCATTAGGATTACCCATTACCATTATAGCATTAACACCATTACCGTTAAGATTACCCATTACCATTAATACATTACCATTACCTATTAGGATTACCCATTACCATTATACATTACCATATACCATTAGGATTACCCATTACCTAGTTATGATTACCCATTACCATTAACGATTACCCACTACCATTATCGATTACCACATTACCATTATGATTACCCACTAAAACCCATTAGGATTACCCATTACCATTAAGATTACCCATTAGGACTACCCATTACCATTAAGATTATCCATTAGGACTACCAATTACCATTAAGATTACCCATTAGGATTACCCATGACCATTAAGATTACTCATTAGGATTACCCATTACCATTAAGATTACCGGTAAGATTTCCATTACCTTTAAGATTACTAATTACGATTACCCACTATCATTAAGTTTACCCATTAGGAATAACCCATTACCATTAAGATTACCCATTACGCATACCAATTATCATTAAGATAACCCATTAGGATTACCCAGTTACCATTGAGATTACCCTTTAGGATTACCAATTACAACTAAGTTTACCCATTACCATGAAGATTATCCATTCGGATTACCCATTACCATTAAGATTACCCATTGACATTAAGATTACCGATTACCATTAAGATTACCGATTACCATTAAGATTACACATTACGATTACCCATTACCATTAAGATTACCGATTACCATTAAGATTACCCATTACCACTAAGATTACCCATTACGATTACCCATTACCATTAAGATTACCCATTACGATTACCCATTACCATTAAGATTACCCATTACTATTAAGATTACCCATTACCATTAAGATAACCCATTAGTATTACCCATTACCATTAAGATTACCCATTACGATTACCCATTACCATTAAGATAACCCATTAGTATTACCCATTACCATTAAGATTACCCATTACGATTACCCATTACCATTAAGATTACCCATTACTATTAAGATTACCCATTACCATTAAGATAACCCATTAGTATTACCCATTACCATTAAGATTACCCATTACTATGAAGATTACCCATTACCATTAAGATAACCCATTAGTATTACCCATTACCATTAAGATTACCCATTACGATTACCCATTATCATTAAGATTACCCATTACCATTAAGATTACCCATTACGATTACCCATTACCATTAAGATTACCCATTACCATTAAGATTACCCATTACCATTAAGATTACCCATTACGATTACCCATTATCATTAAGGTAACCCATTAGGATTACCCATTACCATTAAGATTACCCTTTAGGATTACCCATTACAACTAAGTTTACCCATTACCATTAAGATTACCCATTAGGATTACCCATTACCAATACGATTACCCACTAGGATTACCCATTAGGATTACCCATTACCAATAAGATTACCCATTAGGATTACGCATTACCATTCAGATTACCGATTGGTATTAGCCATTACCATTAAGATTACCCATTGGGATTACCCATTACCATTAAGATTACCTATTAGGATTCCCCATTACCAATAAGATAACCCATTAGGATTACCCATTACCATTAAGATTACCTATTAATATTACCCAGTACCATTAAGATTTCCTATTAGGATTACCCATTACCATTAAGATTAGCCAAAAGGATTATCCATTACCATTAAGATTACCCATTAGGATTACCCACTACCATTAAGATTACCCATTAGGATTACCCATTACCATTAAGATTACAAAGTACCATTAAGATTACCCATTAGGATTACCCATTACCATTAAAATTACAAAGTACCATTAAGATTACCCATTAGGATTACCCATTACCAATAAGATTACCCACTAGGATTACCCATTAGGATTACCCATTACCATTCAGATTACCGATTGGTATTACCCATTACCATTAAGATTACAAACTACCATTAAGATTACCCATTAGGATTACCCATTACCAATAAGATTACCCACTAGGATTACCCATTAGGATTACCCATTACCATTCAGATTACCGATTGGTATTACCCATTACCATTAAGATTACCCATTAGGATTACCCATTACCATTCAGATTACCGATTAGTATTACCCATTACCATTAAGATTACCCATTAGGATTACCCATTACCATTAAGATTACCCATTAGGATTACCCATTACCATTAAGATTACCCATTGGGATTACCCATTACCATTAAGATTTCCGATTGGTATTACCCATTACCATTAAGATTACCCATTGGGATTACCCATTACCATTAAGATTTCCTATTAGGATTACCCATTACCATTAAGATAACCCATTAGGATTACCCATTACCATTAAGATTACCCATTAATATTACCCAGTACCATTAAGATTACCTATTAGGATTACCCATTACCATTAAGATTAGCCATAAGGATTATCCATTACCATTAAGATTACCCATTAGGATTATCCACTCCCATTAAGATTACCCATTAGGATTACCCATTACCATTAAGATTACAAAGTACCATTAAGATTACCCATTAGGATTACCCATTACCATTAAGATTACCGACTACCATTAAGATTACCCATTACCATTAAGATTACCCATTACCATAAAGATTACCGATTTACATTAAGATTACCCATTACCATTAAGGTTACCCATTTATATTACCAAGTACCATTAAGATTACCTATTAGGATTACCCATTACCATTAGGATAACCCATTAGGATTACCCATTACCATTAAGATTACCCATTAATATTACCCAGTACCATTAAGATTACCTATTAGGATTACCCATTACCATTAAGATTAGCCATTAGGATTACCATTACCATTAAGATTACCCATTAGAATTTCCCATTATCATTAAGATTACCCATTAGGATTACCCATTACCATTAAGATTACCCATTAGGATTACCCATTACCATTAAAATTATCCATTACAATTAAGTTTACCCATTAAGATTACCCATTACAATTAAGTTTACCCATTAAGATTACCCATTACCGTTAAGATAACCCATTACTATTACCCATTAGATTACCCATAACCATTAAGACTACCCATTAGGATTATCCATTTCCATTAAGATTACCCATTACCATTAAGATTACCCATTACCATTAAGATTACCCATTAGGATTACCCATTACCATTAAGATAACCCATTACCATTAAGATTACCCATTACCATTAAGATTACCCATTACCATTAAGATTACCCATTAGGCTTACCCATTACCATTAGTACCCATTACCATTAAGATTACCCATTAGGATTACCCATAACCATTAAGACTACCCATTAGGATTATCCATTAAAATTAAGATTGCCCATTACCATTTAGATTACCCATTACCATTAAGATTACCCATTACCATTAAGATTACCCATTACCATTAAGATTTACCCACTACCATTAAGATAGCCTATTAGGATTACCCATTACTATTAAATTTACCCATTACCATTTAGATAACACATTAGGATTACCCATTACCATTAAGATTATCTATTAGGATTACCCATTACCATTAAGATAACCCATTAGGATTACCCATTACAGATTACCCATTACCATTAAGATTACCGATTACCATTAAGATTACCCATTACCATTAGGATTACCCATTACCATTAAGATTACCGATTACCATTAAGATTACCCATTACCATTAAGATTACCCATTACCATTAAGATAGCCTATTAGGATTACCCATTTCTATTAAATTTACCCATTACCATTTAGATAACACATTAGGATTACCCATTACCATTAAGATAATCTATTAGGATTACCCATTACCATTAAGATAGCCTATTAGGATTACCCATTACTATTAAATTTACCCATTACCATTTAGATAACACATTAGGATTACCCATTACCATTAAGATAATCTATTAGGATTACCCATTACCATTAAGATCACCCATTAAGATTGCCCATTACCATTAAGATTACCCATTAGTATTACCCATTACCATTAAGATTACCGATTACAATTAAGATTACCCATTACCATTAAGATTACACATTACCATTAAGATTACACATTACCATTAAGATTACCGATTACCATTAAGATTACCCATTACCATTAAGATTACCCATTACCATTAAGATTACACATTACCATTAAGATTACCGATTACCATTAAGATTACCCATTACCATTAAGATTACCCATTACCATTAAGATTACCCATTACCATTAAGATTACCCATTACCATTAAGATTACCCATTACCATTAAGATTACCCATTACCATTAAGATTACCCATTACCATTAAGATTACCCATTACGATTACCCATTACCATTAAGATTACCCATTACCATTAAGATTACCCATTAGGATTACCCATTACCATTAAGATTACCCATTAGGATTACCCATTACAATCAAGTTTACCCATTAAGATTACCCATTACCATTAAGATTACCCATTAAGATTACCCATTACATTAAGTTTACCCATTAAGATTACCCATTACCATTAAGATTACCCATTACGATTACCCATTAGTATTACCCATTAGTATTACCCATAACCATTAAGACTACCCATTAGGATTACCCATTTCCATTAAGATTACCATTACAATTAAGATTACCCATTACCATTAAGATTACCCATTAGGATTAAGATTACCCATTACCATTAAGATTACCCATTAGGATTATCCATTACCATTAAGATTACCCATTAGGATTACCCATTTCCATTAAGATTACCGATTACAATTAAGATTACCCATTACCATTAAGATTACCCATTACCATTAAGATAGCCCATTAGGATTACCCATTACCATTAAGATACCCATTAGGATTACCCACTACCATTAAGATAGCCCATTAGGATAACCCATTACCATTAAGCACATTAAGATAGCCTATTAGGATTACCCATTACCATTAAATTTACCCATTACCATTAAGATAGCCTATTAGGATTACCCATTACTATTAAATTTACCCATTACCATTTAGATAACACATTAGGATTACCCATTACCATTAAGATAATCTATTAGGATTACCCATTACCAATAAGATAACCTTTAGGATTACCCAATAGTATTACCCATTACCACTAAGATTACCCATTATGATTACCCATTACCATTAAGATTACCCATTATGATTACCCATTACCACTAAAACAACCCATTAGGATTACCCATTACCATTAAGATTACCCATTAGGATTACCCATTACCATTAAGATTATCCATTAGGACTACCAATTACCATTAAGATTACCCATTAGGATTACCCATGACCATTAAGATTACTCATTAGGATTACCCATTACCATTAAGATTACCGGTAAGATTTCCATTACCTTTAAGATTACTAATTACGATTACCCACTATCATTAAGTTTACCCATTAGGAATTACCCATTACCATTAAGATTACCCATTACGCATACCAATTATCATTAAGATTACCCATTAGGATTACCCATTCCATTGAGATTACCCATTAGGATTACCATTACAACTAAGTTACCCATTACCATGGATTACCATTCGGATTACCCATTACCATTAAGATTACCCATTACATTAAGATTACCGATTACCATTAAGATTACCATTACCATTAAGATTACACATTACGATTACCCATTACCATTAAGATTACCGATTACCATTAAGATTACCATTACCACTAAGATTACCCATTACGATTACCCATTACCATTAAGATTACCCATTACGATTACCCATTACCATTAAGATTACCCATTACCATTAAGATTACCCATTACCATTAAGATAACCCATTAGTATTACCCATTACCATTAAGATTACCCATTACGATTACCCATTACCATTAAGATTACCCATTAGTATTACCCATTACCATTAAGATTACCCATTACGATTACCCATTACCATTAAGATTACCCATTACCATTAAGATTACCCATTACCATTAAGATAACCCATTAGTATTACCCATTACCATTAAGATTACCCATTACGATTACCCATTACCATTAAGATTACCCATTACTATGAGATTACCCATTACCATTAAGATTACCCATTAGTATTACCCATTACCATTAAGATTACCCATTACGATTACCCATTATCATTAAGATTACCCATTACCATTAAGATTACCCATTACGATTACCCATTACCATTAAGATTACCCATTACCATTAAGATTACCCATTACGATTACCCATTACCATTAAGATTACCCATTACCATTAGGATTACCCATTACCATTAAGATTACCCATTAAGATTACCCATTACCATTAAGATTACCATTACGATTACCCATTACCATTAAGATTACCCATTACCATTAAGATTACCCATTACCATTAAGATTACCCATTAGGATTACCCATTACCATTAAGATTACCCATTACCATTAAGATTACCCATTAGGATTACCCATTACCATTAAGATTACCCATTAGGATTACCCATTACCATTAAGATTACCCATTACGATTACCATTACCATTAAGATTACCCATTACCATTAAGATTACCCATTACCATTAAGATTACCCATTACCATTAAGATTACCCATTACCATTAAGATTACCCACTACCATTAAGATACCTATTAGGATTACCCATTACTATTAAATTTACCCATTACCATTTAGATAACACATTAGGATTACCCATTACCATTAAGATAATCTATTAGGATTACCCATTACCATTAAGATAACCCATTAGGATTACCCATTACCATTAAGATTACCCATTACGATTACCCATTATCATTAAGATTACCGATTACAATTAAGATAACCCATTACCATTAAGATTACCCATTACCATTAAGATTACCGATTACCATTAAGATTACCCATTACCATTAAGATTACCCATTACCATTAAGATAGCCTATTAGGATTACCCATTTCTATTAAATTTACCCATTACCATTTAGATAACACATTAGGATTACCCATTACCATTAAGATAATCTATTAGGATTACCCATTACCATTAAGATAGCCTATTAGGATTACCCATTACTATTAAATTTACCCATTACCATTTAGATAACACATTAGGATTACCCATTACCATTAAGATAATCTATTAGGATTACCCATTACCATTAAGATCACCCATTAAGATTGCCCATTACCATTAAGATTACCCATTAGTATTACCCATTACCATTAAGATTACCGATTACAATTAAGATTACCCATTACCATTAAGATTACACATTACCATTAAGATTACACATTACCATTAAGATTACCGATTACCATTAAAATTGCCGATTACCATTAAGATTACACATTACCATTAAGATTACACATTACCATTAAGATTACCGATTACCATTAAAATTGCCGATTACCATTAAGATAACCCATTACCATTAAGATTACCCATTACCATTAAGATTACCGATTACCATTAAGATTACCCATTACCATTAAGATTACCGATTACCATTAAGACTACCGATTACCATTAAGATTACCCATTACGATTACCCATTACCATTAAGATTACCCATTACTATTAAGATTACCCATTAGGACTACCCATTACCATTAAGTTAACCCATTAGGATTACCCATTACCATTAAGATTACCCAATAGGATTACCCATTACAATCAAGTTTACCCATTAAGATTACCCATTACAATTAAGTTTACCCATTAAGATTACCCATTACATTTAAGTTTACCCATTAAGATTACCCATTACCATTAAGATTACCCATTACGATTACCCATTAGTATTACCCATTAGTATTACCCATAACCATTAAGACTACCCATTAGGATTACCCATTTCCATTAAGATTACCGATTACAATTAAGATTACCCATTACCATTAAGACTACCCATTAGGATTAAGATTACCCATTACCATTAAGACTACCCATTAGGATTATCCATTACCATTAAGATTACCCATTAGGATTACCCATTTCCATTAAGATTACCGATTACAATTAAGATTACCCATTACCATTAAGATTACCCATTACCATTAAGATAGCCCATTAGGATTACCCATTACCATTAAGATAGCCCATTAGGATTACCCACTACCATTAAGATAGCCCATTAGGATAACCCATTACCATTAAGATAGCCTATTAGGATTACCCATTACCATTAAATTTACCCATTACCATTAAGATAGCCTATTAGGATTACCCATTACTATTAAATTTACCCATTACCATTTAGATAACACATTAGGATTACCCATTACCATTAAGATAATCTATTAGGATTACCCATTACCAATAAGATAACCTTTAGGATTACCCAATAGTATTACCCATTACCACTAAGATAACCCATTATGATTACCCATTACCACTAAAACAACCCATTAGGATTACCCATTACCATTAAGATTACCCATTAGGACTACCCATTACCATTAAGATTATCCATTAGGACTACCAATTACCATTAAGATTACCCATTAGGATTACCCATGACCATTAAGATTACTCATTAGGATTACCCATTACCATTAAGATTACCGGTAAGATTTCCATTACCTTTAAGATTACTAATTACGATTACCCACTATCATTAAGTTTACCCATTAGGAATAACCCATTACCATTAAGATTACCCATTACGCATACCAATTATCATTAAGATAACCCATTAGGATTACCCAGTTCCATTGAGATTACCCTTTAGGATTACCAATTACAACTAAGTTTACCCATTACCATGAAGATTATCCATTCGGATTACCCATTACCATTAAGATTACCCATTGACATTAAGATTACCGATTACCATTAAGATTACCGATTACCATTAAGATTACACATTACGATTACCCATTACCATTAAGATTACCGATTACCATTAAGATTACCATTACCACTAAGATTACCCATTACGATTACCCATTACCATTAAGATTACCCATTACGATTACCCATTACCATTAAGATTACCCATTACTATTAAGATTACCCATTACCATTAAGATTACCCATTACCATTAAGATTACCCATTATCACACATTAAGTATTACCCATTACCATTAAGATTACCCATTACGATTACCCATTACCATTAAGATAACCCATTAGTATTACCCATTACCATTAAGATTACCCATTACGATTACCCATTACCATTAAGATTACCCATTACTATTAAGATTACCCATTACCATTAAGATAACCCATTAGTATTACCCATTACCATTAAGATTACCCATTACGATTACCCATTATCATTAAGATTACCCATTACCATTAAGATTACCCATTACGATTACCCATTATCATTAAGATTACCCATTACCATTAAGATTACCCATTACGATTACCCATTATCATTAAGATTACCCATTACCATTAAGATTACCCATTACGATTACCCATTATCATTAAGATTACCCATTACCATTAAGATTACCCATTAGGATTACCCATTACCATTAAGATTACCCATTACGATTACCCATTATCATTAAGGTAACCCATTAGGATTACCCATTACCATTAAGATTACCCTTTAGGATTACCCATTACAACTAAGTTTACCCATTACCATTAAGATTACCCATTAGGATTACCCATTACCAATACGATTACCCACTAGGATTACCCATTAGGATTACCCATTACCAATAAGATTACCCATTAGGATTACGCATTACCATTCAGATTACCGATTGGTATTAGCCATTACCATTAAGATTACCCATTGGGATTACCCATTACCATTAAGATTACCTATTAGGATTCCCCATTACCAATAAGATAACCCATTAGGATTACCCATTACCATTAAGATTACCTATTAATATTACCCAGTACCATTAAGATTTCCTATTAGGATTACCCATTACCATTAAGATTAGCCAAAAGGATTATCCATTACCATTAAGATTACCCATTAGGATTACCCACTACCATTAAGATTACCCATTAGGATTACCCATTACCATTAAGATTACAAAGTACCATTAAGATTACCCATTAGGATTACCCATTACCATTAAGATTACAAAGTACCATTAAGATTACCCATTAGGATTACCCATTACCATTAAGATTACAAAGTACCATTAAGATTACCCATTAGGATTACCCATTACCAATAAGATTACCCACTAGGATTACCCATTAGGATTACCCATTACCATTCAGATTACCGATTGGTATTACCCATTACCATTAAGATTACAAACTACCATTAAGATTACCCATTAGGATTACCCATTACCAATAAGATTACCCACTAGGATTACCCATTAGGATTACCCATTACCATTCAGATTACCGATTGGTATTACCCATTACCATTAAGATTACCCATTAGGATTACCCATTACCATTAAGATTACCCAGAAGGATTACCCATTACCATTAAGATTACCCATTGGGATTACCCATTACCATTAAGATTTCCGATTGGTATTACCCATTACCATTAAGATTACCCATTGGGATTACCCATTACCATTAAGATTTCCTATTAGGATTACCCATTACCATTAAGATAACCCATTAGGATTACCCATTACCATTAAGATTACCCATTAATATTACCCAGTACCATTAAGATTACCTATTAGGATTACCCATTACCATTAAGATTAGCCATAAGGATTATCCATTACCATTAAGATTACCCATTAGGATTACCCATTACCATTAAGATTACCCATTACCATTAAGATTACCCGATTACCATTAAGATTACCCATTACCATTAAGATTACCCACTACCATTAAGATTACCCATTACCATTAAGATTACCCATTACCATAAAGATTACCGATTTACATTAAGATTACCCATTACCATTAAGATTACCCATTTATATTACCAAGTACCATTAAGATTACCTATTAGGATTACCCATTACCATTAGGATAACCCATTAGGATTACCCATTACCATTAAGATTACCCATTAGTATTACCCAGTACCATTAAGATTACCTATTAGGATTACCCATTACCATTAAGATTACCCATAAGGATTATCCATTACCATTAAGATTACCCATTAGAATTTCCCATTATCATTAAGATTACCCATTAGGATTACCCATTACCATTAAGATTACCCATTAGGATTACCCATTACCATTAAGATTACCCATTACAATTAAGTTTACCCATTAAGATTACCCATTACAATTAAGTTTACCCATTAAGATTACCCATTACCATTAAGATTACCCATTACTAATTACCCATTAGATTACCCATTACCATTAAGATTACCCATTAGGATTACCCATTACCATTAAGATTACCCATTACCATTAAGATTACCCATTACCATTAAGATTACCCATTAGGATTACCCATTACCATTAAGATTACCCATTACCATTAAGATTACCCATTACCATTAAGATTACCCATTACCATTAAGATTACCCATTAGGATTACCCATTACCATTAAGATTACCCATTACCATTAAGATTACCCATTAGGATTACCCATAACCATTAAGACTACCCATTAGGATTATCCATTACAATTAAGATTACCCATTACCATTTAGATTACCCATTACCATTAAGATTACCCATTACCATTAAGATTACCCATTACCATTAAGATTACCCATTACCATTAAGATAGCCTATTAGGATTACCCATTACTATTAAATTTACCCATTACCATTTAGATAACACATTAGGATTACCCATTACCATTAAGATTACCATTACTATTAGGATTACCCATTACCATTAAGATTACCCATTAGGATTACCCATTACCATTAAGATTACCCATTACCATTAAGATTACCCATTACCATTAAGATTACCCATTACCATTAAGATTACCCATTACCATTAAGATAGCCTATTAGGATTACCCATTACCATTAAGATTTACCCATTACCATTAAGATTACCCATTAGGATTACCCATTACCATTAAGATAATCCATTAGGATTACCCATTACCATTAAGATAGCCTATTAGGATTACCCATTACTATTAAGATTTACCCATTACCATTTAGATTACACATTAGGATTACCCATTACCATTAAGATAATCTATTAGGATTACTCATTACCATTAAGATTACCCATTAGGATTACCCATTACCATTAAGATTACCCATTAGTATTACCCATTACCATTTAGATAACACATTAGGATTACCCATTACCATTAAGATAATCTATTAGGATTACCCATTACCATTAAGATTACCCATTAAGATTACCCATTACCATTAAGATTACCCATTAGTATTACCCATTACCATTAAGATTACCGATTACAATTAAGATTACCCATTACCATTAAGATTACACATTACCATTAAGATTACCCATTACCATTAAGATTACCGATTACCATTAAGATTACCGACTACCATTAAGATTACACATTACCATTAAGATTACCGATTACCATTAAGATTACCCATTACCATTAAGATTACCCATTACCATTAAGATGGCCTATTAGGATTACCCATTTCTATTAAATTTACCCATTACCATTTAGATAACACATTAGGATTACCCATTACCATTAAGATAATACTATTAGGATTACCCATTACCATTAAGATAGCCTATTAGGATTACCCATTACTATTAAATTTACCCATTACCATTTAGATAACACATTAGGATTACCCATTACCATTAAGATAATCTATTAGGATTACCCATTACCATTAAGATCACCCATTAAGATTGCCCATTACCATTAAGATTACCCATTAGTATTACCCATTACCATTAAGATTACCGATTACAATTAAGATTACCCATTACCATTAAGATTACACATTACCATTAAGATTACACATTACCATTAAGATTACCGATTACCATTAAAATTGCCGACTACCATTAAGATTACACATTACCATTAAGATTACACATTACCATTAAGATTACCGATTACCATTAAAATTGCCGATTACCATTAAGATAACCCATTACCATTAAGATTACCCATTACCATTAAGATTACCGATTACCATTAAGATTACCCATTACCATTAAGATTACCGATTACCATTAAGACTACCGATTACCATTAAGATTACCCATTACGATTACCCATTACCATTAAGATTACCCATTACTATTAAGATTACCCATTAGGACTACCCATTACCATTAAGTTAACCCATTAGGATTACCCATTACCATTAAGATTACCCAATAGGATTACCCATTACAATCAAGTTTACCCATTAAGATTACCCATTACAATTAAGTTTACCCATTAAGATTACCCATTACATTTAAGTTTACCCATTAAGATTACCCATTACCATTAAGATTACCCATTACGATTACCCATTAGTATTACCCATTAGTATTACCCATAACCATTAAGACTACCCATTAGGATTACCCATTTCCATTAAGATTACCGATTACAATTAAGATTACCCATTACCATTAAGACTACCCATTAGGATTAAGATTACCCATTACCATTAAGACTACCCATTAGGATTATCCATTACCATTAAGATTACCCATTAGGATTACCCATTTCCATTAAGATTACCGATTACAATTAAGATTACCCATTACCATTAAGATTACCCATTACCATTAAGATAGCCCATTAGGATTACCCATTACCATTAAGATTAGCCCATTAGGATTACCCACTACCATTAAGATAGCCCATTAGGATAACCCATTACCATTAAGATAGCCTATTAGGATTACCCATTACCATTAAATTTACCCATTACCATTAAGATAGCCTATTAGGATTACCCATTACTATTAAATTTACCCATTACCATTTAGATAACACATTAGGATTACCCATTACCATTAAGATAATCTATTAGGATTACCCATTACCAATAAGATAACCTTTAGGATTACCCAATAGTATTACCCATTACCACTAAGATAACCCATTATGATTACCCATTACCACTAAAACAACCCATTAGGATTAC
>JAWNNP010002915.1:0-46998 GCA_035044805.1 Leucophenga maculata | reverse complement strand
CCCAAAGACTGAAATCTCAGTGTTCTCTGTCCTATCTTTAAGAAAGGATTCCCCGCTATTTGCGCAAACTACCGCGGAATAAGTCTCCTTTCCATCGAATATAAGATTTTTTTTTTACTGACCATATCAGTGTGGCTTCAGACCAAAAAGGACGACCAAAAATTCACATTACACTAAATCTTGGAAAAGACCCGTGAGTTTAACAAAGACAAACATCACCTACTTGTCAATTATAATGCCACTCTCGATACGCCGATACGATCGAAGTTTTTCGACGCCCTGTCTAATGTCCCGGCAAAGATTGTCAGTCTTTGCATGACGACGCTATCTAGCACACAAAGCGTTGTCAGGGTGGGGAAAAACCACTCCGACCCGTAAAATACCAAGAGAGGTTTCAGGCAGGTTCCTACGCCAGTGCCCGTACATACAGAGTTTGTCGGGCTCGATCTTCCAAAAGGGAGTGATGCTGCTCGCTTACGCCGATGACATTGATATCATCGGTACGCAGAAACGGCGATTCAGCAAGGCGTTCTGAGAAATTGAAAAACAGTCTCGTCTCATGGGTCTAGTGGTAAATGAGGACAAGACGAAGTACTTGGTGTCTTCTAGCACTCCGTCATCGCATCTTGGACGGTCAGTGACGATGGAGAATTTCAACTTTAGTGTTGTAGAAAACTTCGTCTAGCTTGGATCCGAGATAACCAGCAACAACAACGTCAGCCTGGAGATCAGGCGAAGAATCACGCTTGCAAACAGATGTTTTTTTTGGCTGAGCAAGCAAATGAGAAGTAAAGCCCTCTCTCGAAAGACCAAAATCAAGATCTATTAGACGCTAATACTCCCGGTCCTATTGTATGGCGCAGAGGCATGGACCGCAATTGAGTCAGATGAAACAGCGTTGGAAGTCTTCGAGAGGAAGATTCTTCGCAGTATTTTCGGTCCTATTAGAGTCGGCGCCGATTTTAGGTTTCGTATGAACCGCAAGCTTGACATAGTCCAGCGCATAAAATCCCAGCGGCTGCACTAAGCTGGTGTACCCATTCGATTGGATGTATGAACTCCAGCATGCATGGTTTACATGGGGCCCAAACTTGAATGGTAGACGACGTACGGAGAGATCTCCCGTACTTGGCATTTAAAACAACTGGCCCGTCCTCGGTATTCTCAGTCTATTGACAGTACGATCTTCTAGCAAATGGCTGATCATTAATAAATGAAATGTTCATAATAGTTCAGCTGTTGAATGTATATTATGCATACGTCATGCTGTTTGCTGCATGTATTTGATCTTAATAATATTTCGTAAAATAATCTGTTTGCCAAATTCCCAAATGTTTGTCACTATTTCGCCAGTTATAATATAAACATGAATAAATTTGCAGATACAAAATGTTTACTAAACTAAGTTGAAGTAGATAGAACGAGAATGTGACAAACAAAAAAATGGGCAATTGTTCTGAAGTGAACATGCAACATGCACGCTACCACTCGGGGAGTACATATCTATAAAGTTTTATATTATTACGGAACATGCTTCTTTAATTTGGCGTTCGTACCCTCGTTCCTTCTATGGTTTTTTTAATACTACAATTGGCGTCGATTGACATGTAGTTGAGAGTTAAAAACAATATGTATAGCTTAGCACACTTTCCTCTATAGCTCTGTACGTTTAGCACACTTTCACTCCCTCACATCATAACAGCGAATCGTAACTGCTTTCATTTTAAAAGGAGTCGTATCAAAACCACATATGAAAATCACCCATCATTACACGCCGAAACCTAACGCGTAAATATTTTCAGGAGACTGATATGATATAATAATACGATTGCAATAAAAATATGTATGAAACATATTAAAACATTTTTAAAAATTATAAATTCCATAAAAATGTAATATATTCTGGGTCGCGATGTAGATCATATCGTAGCATAGATGGACTTTGCCTGTACTATGCGCGGGAGTCTACCCAACAAGTTCCCAAAGTTCCATGGTGATCAGATGAACTGTGTAGTAATCCATAAAAGGCAGACCTACAGGAATACAAACATAAATACATTCATTTTTATATATATTTATATTATCTTAATTTGTGGCCTTTCCCGCGCCTAGCAAATATTTATTATTTATTTCGCCTCCCCGATCCAATTACTATGTGTACCAAATTCCATCTTTACCCATCAAATAAATGCAAAGATATAACGATATACATTACTAAGTTTTATTAAAGATATAACAAATTTTCTATCGTTTGTATAGGTTTGACCAAATTTAGCAGGAATTCTTTCCTCGATACCCTTAATAGCTGTATCGAATTTTATTTCTGTACATCAAATGGATTCAAGGGTATGACAAATTTTGATTATCGAATATAAAAATGAGTGGCATCGCCCCCTCCGATTAATAATTGATATTCGACATTCCATTAAAAATTTTTTTTATGATTTTTCAGGTAGGCGATTATTTTGTGTCATTATCATTTATCGTAAATATTTTAACATTTACTCCACTTGTACAAATCGCTGTGGATAAATAATTTCCAACATTTTATATAAACAACCGTACATTTTTTCATATCAAAAATTTCAATTATTTATAACTCACAAGTAATTCTAACATATTATTAAAAAAGTGGAAATTCATTTTTGAATCCAAAATATATTTTGTTTATTATTTTTATTTACATTGGATTTCGAATTATCTCATTGTTAAAGTCTTATGAAAATGTGAAACAAAGGATTCCATTTCGAGTTCATTCTCATTTCGTTTTAAGTAATATCAGATACATATAATACGTTTTTGGCAGCGGTATCTTCTTTCTTTGAATGAAAAGAAACGAGTGGTTCATTTTACAATTTTCAAAAAACTCAACTTTTATAATAATTGGAACAATCAATATCAAGCATCCCACGCTTTTTTTTAACATTAAAGCCAATTATATTTTTACTATTTATTCTTGAGGACCTCCTGAAACTGCTTAACTTCATATTAAAAAAAAAAGTTAAAATTTTACTAAGCCATGTATAAAAATTTATAAAATCTATGGAAAAATATGAGTTCAAAGTATCATATAAGATAAGTAGCAATTGAAAACACTGGATTCTTAATTCTCTAGTCGTAGAACTGAAGAATTTAAATGATTTTGTGCGACATGCAATATCCACATTCAATTGGTCATCTTCTGAAAAATTCGCATCACTTCTCAAAATAAAAAAAGTTTGATCATGGTAAGGATTCTGAGGATTAGTTCTTAAATTTTATTATATGTGAAATTTGGTTAAACTTTGTAAATGTAATAGAGAACTACATATTGTAAAACTTAGACATATTTTTCAACTCATGTAATTGAAGTCTCGAGTTTAGGAATGTTAATAGTTAAAACGAATATTTACACCAACCATCAATATCGACTAAATACGCAAATACGTAAATTTCAATGTCAAATCTTTTTTAAATGCACTGAACTTTCTCGCAGCTTTTGTTCATAAATAGTTAGTTTTTACATTTAAATAAATAAATTAAGCAAAATCAACTATAACAAATATGGTATTGAAATCAATAGTGTATAAGCTGAAAAAATATTGTATATGCTTTCTATTTAGCAAATGTTGCATAAAATATGAAAGACTTTATAACAATTTACAATTGTGCAACGGAAAATCATTCAAATAAATTAATGCCATAAACTGAATAAATAAATAAATGATAAACTAAAAAGTTGCGTGTACGATTGAATTGAATAAAAAATTTTGATTTTTGTGGTCTATTTCGACATGGATTATCTCAACAAGAGTGTGTCAATGAACTCAGTTCCTTATATGGCGATGAAGCACCAACACAATCCACTGTATATCGCTGGTATGGTGGATTTCAATCGTGGTCGTAGTTCGTTCAGCGACGAATTCCGTGAAGGTCGACCCAAAATCGGTTGTTGTGCCGCAAAACATCGATGCTGTGCGTGAAGCTGATAATGCGAGATCGTTTAGTGACATACCGTGATATTGAGGCATCCCACCATTAGTTCCACCAGCGCATATAACATTTTGCATGAACACCTTGCCGTAAAAAGGTTTGTGCAAATGGTCAGTCTGATTCTTCGGCCGAACTGGGTCATGTTGCTCACTGTCTCCGCTTTATCAACGTAGGACGGTCAATTCTGAATTGTACAAGACTATTTATTTGCCAGAAGTCTTTGCAGAAATTTACAAATCCAACCGACGAAGACGAATCACTCTCCACAATGACAATGCAAGCTCCCACACATCTGCTCACACCAGAGAGTTTTTGAGTCCTCAAAATATCGAGTTGATGGTTCATCCGTCGTACTGCCCTAATTGAATTACCCAAAAATAAAAAATTGCAGGGAATTTCGAAATATTCAAATGCAGCATTCTTCTTGATTTCTCTTTATATACACATCTTGTATGGCCAGTCATCGGAACAAGAGAAACTATATTGGGACAGACAGTCTTTGTCTTCCTTATGATTGGTTTCGCCGCTAGATGTCTTCTAATTTTATTGTTGCTTGGCTTCTAAGCAAAAAGTACTTTTTGATGCGATCACACGATTGTGCCACACATAAAATTTTTTAATTTAAATTCTCTGAAATTCGTTGATATTTCATTAATTTCGTATGATACTTCGATTATATTTAAATGCTCATAACTTTTGTTGTATTGATATCTTTCGATTTTTATAAGTATTCAAAAATTGTTGGTTTGTAATGAATGCCAAAAATCCAATATATTTATTGGCTGACGTCAAAAATTGGTAGTAGTCCTTTGAAGAAATGGATTATAGACAAACTTTAATAGTTTTGGAATCATATTGTGAACTAAACAGCACAATTTTTTTTTACGATTTCTTACAAAACTGTCTCGCGAAATGACTATTAATTATCTAAAGTGAACTATGCACCATACATGCGGCTGGCTGTGTGTGGAAATTATGGTCTGTCTGCCTTGGTTGTATACCAATCGACGCATGTGTTCAACGCGGCGTTTGAATGATGAATGTTGAAGAAAGTTTAAAATTTGTCAAAATATTTTAATATAATTCGTAGAGTACATACGTCATATAAAAAAGAAAACTGTGTCTAAATCTGAAAAGAATAAAACTTTTTCATAGCGCTTTAAACCGTAATTAACCCCAAATAAACTTTGACAGTTTATGAATTCATGAATATGTATAAATTATTCATCTGCATCCAACGGAACAACATCGTATCACACTCATCTTTATTCTAGTCTATGTATCTTACTAATTGCAATTATTGTATTCAATTTGGTGCTGTATAATAAAATAAAAATTCATTTTCCGATACAATAAACACGTATTTCAATTAGAATATTTATTGAATATTTCTGTTTTTTAACTCCAGCGAAAAATCTGAATTCAATTTTCCAGAAAATGTAAACGGATTAAATTTTCAATAAAAATTAATTGCAAATAGAATATTCATATATTTGTCGTACTCAATAACCTTCGGCAGATAAATGTAAATCAATAAAATCATTTGAAATGCCACATGTAGGTTCTTAAAATAATAATATTTATTTATTAACAAACTAATATAAACGAAACTAATATTATATTAAAGATATATGGCCTTAAGCTTAATGATTATATGATCTTAAATAATTCACTTAGAAGTACTATACAGATATAAGAAATGAAGAGGGAAATTTGTATAAGTTTGGTGGAGTAATTTAGCTTCTCTTTAAGAAACGCATAACTTTACTTAAACTATCAGTTGTTGGATTAAACATAGCACAAGATGGATCAGAATAAGGAAAATGTTCAATTCTTTGACTCGAAAAATGTTGGCGGTCTATAAAAATGTGTTTTAAAGAAATAAAAGTGCTTATATTGCAGAAGTTACATAGGTTGGAAGTAGAGTTGGGGTTCTCGGCGATATAAGATGAGAAATTTTTGTAGATGTCCTTAATCATATTTTTAGGCCCTGTACCGAAGGTACAAGAGCCTATTGGGTTTGTGCAAATGTATGTAACAGGTAGAAATAATCGTCGGAGACCCCCCAAAGTTACCACCATTATGGTCAGGAGTGATAGAGGAGTCGATATAGCCATGTCCGTCTGTCCGTCCGTCCGTCTGTCCGTCTGTATGAACGAAAGGATCTCGGAAACGGTAGTAGATAGAGACTTCGTGTTTTTTGCATTCGACTAGGATTGCTCCGGAATTTCACAAGTTTATATTAAAATTTTGCCCCTCCCCCCCCTTCCCCATAAAATCACCCCTTAGGGTGAAAATTTCTTCGGCACAAAAAAAATTGAGTTTACCAATATAGAGATAACGTCTCTCTAAGCAAAAATCCAAAAAGTTCATCAAAATCGGATAATAAATGGCGATTTTATAAGCAATTGAATTTGAACAACCCCCCTTTTCTTTTCATTCATATTCGCGCAGTGAGAAGTGGTCATGTGTTTGGTCATAAGCTCGGGAAACATTTAATATGTTTGAACTGGTACAGGGCCTTTTACAGTCGGTTACGCCCGACTGTATTTCCTTACTTGTTTATATTGGCTATTGGTGAGATTAACATACAATTATATCAGACATATTAAAGTTGTCGTTAAAAATTTGTGGATTTTGAAAAACGGATTTAGCGGCTTTGTCAGCTTCTAAATTGCCACCTAATTGACAATGACTAGGAACCCAAGTCCTACTAATATTATAAATGCGAAAGTTTGTATGGATGTTCCTCTCTTACGTCAAAACCGCTCAACCAATTCGTCTGAATTTTGGAATAGAGATAGATGGGATGATGGAAAAGAACATAGGCTATGTTTTGACAAAATCGGAGGGGGCGTTGCACCAACCCCCCCACATAAAAGATAATCAAAATTTGTCATATCTTTGCATCCATTTAAGGTACAGAGATGAAATTTGGTATACATGTTAAGAGGACGAGGAGAAGTCAACCTGTTAAGTTTGGACAAAATAAGTGGGGCGGTACACCACCCCCCGTGTAGTTTCATAAATGTGGCAAAATAAGAAAGGTAATTAGATATGCTACTTTTAAGCGGACGGGTATAAGCTAGTAATTAATATGTTTGGTGAGAATTCTGCTAAGGCTTGTGTGATTAGTGTAGGATCCAACGTTTGGTTTTATGTTTTTTTTTTCAATTGCATATAGAGTGTGGAAGGACTCGGTATGTATAGCCGAAGGAGTATGCTTCTGTTTGATCATAAAACGTTTATATGGGCCATTATTCCTGAACTGCCCCAACTATTTTTTTGTGGTGGCTACATCGATAAATTCAAAAGCTAATAACTTTTTTTTTCTATTAAAGCAATTTTAACTTCTAAAATGGATTCTGAAAGGTAATTTAATGCCCTTTAATAATATTTTAAGGTAAAATAGTCAATTAATTTTTTTTTTCTTTTTGAGGCCTTCGGGCATTTTTAATTAATGAGCGCAAGGTCGCGTCGAAATTTGAAAAGACGCGAAAACGCGAGCACCTTGCGCTTATTTAACTGTTGTATCTCGGTAAGCATTATCCATTTTGTCCTTATTGGTTTTTTTTTTAGTAAAAAAGGTGGGCTTTCGATTAAAAAAAAAACAACAAAAATTAAAAATGCCCGAAGGCCTCAAAAAAGAAAAAAAAAAAAATTAATTGATGCCCCAGATAATTGCTTTTATTTCTGGCGTGTAAATGGAGCATTAGCCGGGGAATAACAAGAGATTTGTAGTGCCATAGTCAGATTTAGATCCATCAGTATATTTATTGGTTGCAGTGGGAAAGAGAGTTAATTAGATTAAGTCGGTTAGACAAAGAACTTATTGGAAGGGATATATGGTTGTTCTAATATTATTTGTAGTTAAATAAGATTCCTAGAATTAATAGCTTAACGTTAGAGACAAGTAAATATTGGAGTTTATCTTTCTACAGACTTGCAAGTATTTACATTTTGAAATAGAGAGATGCAGCTGAATAATAGCACCAGATTATAATATCAGTTTTTTTTTTTTATTTTGTAGTAGTTGATGGCGTAAGAGCAAAAGTTAAATTGTTTGTGACTAAGATCAATTCTGATAATTTACTGAATAAGAAGGAGGGAGCACTGAGGGATTCTGTTGTGTAACTGGATTTATTGCTGAGAGGTTAGAGTGTGTGGGATAAAATTATTAAATATACAATATTAATATGAACAAGAAGTCAAAATTTGACAGATGTGTGAAGATTTTTTAACATTAGATACGTATGAAAATCTGTCTAAACCAGACGTTTTCCCTTTGAATGTTGATAAGGCTATATTTAATTGAAGTATTGTTGTCGGCGTTTGAAGTTCATTTGCTGAAAAGGAGAGGGGTATAGTTTAATGTTATGCGTTATAGTAAAAAGTAAAATAAATTTGAGACATTTGATTCGGCAGACCAGTGTTTGGAGAGCTCTTCTTCTATTAATTTGTAGACTGTAATGTGGGTTTGAGATCTTAGTCTAATGATGCAGTGTATAGGTAGACGAGATTTTAGACCACAGAACGATCTTATAGTAGATCATATTTTTGATGTAGGAGTGGGCGGGTTGATTTCGGTGGTGGAAGGTTCTATTGAAGCGCTTTTTGTTGTTGCGTATTTCACGTTTTAGCTATTTTATATTTTAAATTATTGACAGTGGATATGTTTTGTTTAAGAGGAGTCCAGTAGTTTGCTTTAACATCTTTAAGTTTTTGTAAATCAGTGTTCCACCATGGTACTGTGCGATTTTTATGTGGTTGGTGAATGCTTTAAGGTATTGTAACGAAGTTTTCAGCTGGGGTTTCGCTCGCCGTCTGGTCCAAGTCCGTTACAGAAATTTCGTAGGAGGATAAGCGTTGTGGTGGTGTAGCAACTCAAAAAAGATAAATTTTGTTGGTTTAATTAAGTTCACTTTATTGATAAAATTACGTGATATTGGTTAGCAGGTGACTCTTCCAATCCAGTGTACGTATCGACCACTGTAGTGCCCCTAGCCGTTGACCGTGTAAGCGTAGGGTGCATGCACGAGCGATGGGTCAGTGTGTGGGATGACCTGAAAACGTGTGTGAGTGTGTGCAGGTGGGTGTGCGTGCTTTGTGAGTGTGTCTTAGCATGAGTGTGTGTCTGAGTGAATGTATGGTCTCGTGTTTATATGCGTTGTGAGGTTAGTACATGCTTATTTCCGCGTGTGAGTGTAAACAGTGCAGTGTTCTTGCATTTTAGTTTGCGACAGACACGGGGTTTTGAATCGCGGGGTTACTCGGAGCGTGGAGCGGTTAGCCTGGAGCGGCGGTCACTCGTACGCGGCGCTCACGGAGTTATCTCGGAGCGTGGAGCGTTTAGCCAGTAGAGGCTATTGCTCATACGCGGCACTCGCGAAGCTTAGTCGAACGCAGAGCTATTAGAGGGCGGAACTAGTCGAACGCGTGACTATTAGCCACATAGGCTAATACTGGAACGGCACTCGCGGAGCTATTAGCCACATAGGCTAATACTTGAAAACGCTTACGGAATTATATGAATGCGAAGCTAGTAGCCACATAGGCTAATACTTGAGCGGCACTCGCGGAGCTATTAGCCACATAGGCTAATACTCGAAAACGCTTACGGAATTATACGAATGCGAAGCTAGTAGCCACATAGGCTAATACTTGAGCGGCACTCGCGGAGCTATTAGCCACATAGGCTAATACTCGAAAACGCTTACGGAATTATACAAATGCGAAGCTAGTAGCCACATAGGCTAATACTTGCGCGGCACTCGCGGAGCTATTAGCCACATAGGCTAATACTCGTAACCGGCACTCACGGATTGATTCGATCGCGAAGATATTAGCCACATAGGCTAATACTTGAACGGCACTCGCGGAGCTATTAGCCACATAGGCTAATACTCGAAAACGCTTACGGAATTATACAAATGCGAAGCTAGTAGCCACATAGGCTAATACTTGCGCGGCACTCGCGGAGCTATTAGCCACATAGGCTAATACTCGTAACCGGCACTCACGGATTGATTCGATCGCGAAGATATTAGCCACATAGGCTAATACTTGAACGGCACTCGCGGAGCTATTAGCCACATAGGCTAATACTCATAAACGCTTACCTTTTACTACACCACACTCGCTTTACCCGTAGATGCTTACTGGACTACTGTCCGAAATTGACTCCCTGAATTTGCATTGCGTCGCGTCTTTTATACCATGTACCGGTCATGTTTTCAGTCTATCGGTTCTGAATCGGAAAGTATTACCGGTTTGAATCGGAACGTATTACCGATCTGAACAGCTGATTAAAACAGCTGTCCCATCAATGAGGCCATCTGTTGAAGGAATGGTCATGGCTTCGGGCACTTATTCGCGATCAGGGTCATTGTGTGGTCACCTGCTCGCGTGTTGGGTCATTGGTTCCAAAACTTAAATTAAGAATGTTGTGTTAAACTAAACTACCTTCATGGTATAATTAAACTAAATTATATACAGAATAATACATTTCATAAATCAAAGTAATAATTATAACTAAGTTGTGCGACACTATTTAGTTTCGTCACACTCCCCCCTCCTTTGGATATCGCCGTTTTGGCGTTCTTGAGAGTCACTTTCCCATTCTTGGTCACCCGTAGTTGATATAGGTTCGCTCCGCACAGGCTAGCCAGGCACCTTCCTTTTTCCCACCAGCTTAGCTTCATAAGAACTTCGGTGCGAAGCGTGACGTTTGACAAACTTGGGTCGCACCGCTTCCAGCGCAGTGATGGTTGGTAAGGTGGCAGTGGTAGCGCTTGAAGATTCATATATAATGCAGCCTGTGGGTCGACTGGTTTGGCCTGGCCAGTGGCTGTATATTTCAATGACTGTGACTGGTTTGGTGAACGCATGCATTGTGTGCTGTTTACTGGGACCACCTCTATACCTTCTTCATCGCTGACAGGATCTAGCGCATCAAGCCAATCCTCTAGTGATGCACTTCTGATGAGCAGAACGTCGTCATTACCATGGTTGTACCGCTCGTCAGCGACTGCAGTGTCACTTTGGGTGCTATTCGGCGGTACAACTGAATATGGTGGTCGAGTTGCAGTTGGTGCTGCCGATATTCGGTTTCTTGTCGATTTGATTTCTCCTGATGGGGAGGAGACCTTGGAGCTGCTTTCTGGCCGTATGGGAGTGCCAATCACCGTGCCGTGGAAAGTAGGTGGTCGTCGTGGCTGTGTCGGCTTCCTTTGCACCATTCGCTCAGCGTCTGTCTGCAACGTCGTAGTTACTTTGCGTTTGTACTTGTTGCTTAACGCTGCTGTCGTAGCTGTGCTTGCTATAGTAGGAAACTGCTTAACAGAATTGACGACCGATTTGATGATCGTCGCAGGCTTTGGTGGCGATTTTTTGGTTGGAATGAAGATTTCATTCATGTTGCTCGCACTCAATACCTTATTTGAGCGTGAATGTTTCGGTTCTCGCGGTGTTGAGACTGTCGACTCTCGACGCCTTAGAGAGCTAGTTCGGCGAGATCGATCACGCGGTGCATGAGATCGTTTTGTGGTGGTGTGTGTTGACGTTGAAGGACCCGGGCGACGTGTGCCCAGTGGCTTCGACGATGCAGCATTATGCGTTGTTTTAGCTCGTTTGTTCTTTGATGACGGTGTCTTGGTACGTGTGCTTGACTGTGTTACTCGCCGGGGTGATGCGGTAGACTTGGTTGCACATCCGTGTTTTGTCGATGTGCTTAGTTGTGGTATGGCAACTTGTTGCTTGGGGGGTTGAGGCGGAGAGGTTTCTTTGCCGGACCCATACTTCTTGAGCGCTGCGAGTCGTGCCTTATACTCCCGGAGTGCGTCTTCAATGTCCTTTTCATATGCGTTGGCATCCATGTTGAAATTGCCTGAGAAATATAAAAGGTTAGATCGAGTACGGAATATTAGTTAGAAGAAAAAGTTAATTTTCTGTCAGTATTCAGTAATCGTAAATTGTTGCTTGTATCGTCTTCGTCTTGGTGGTACGGTTTAAGTTCTCTAATGTGCGCTGTACGTTCAGATTTCTCGGTATCTGACTTGAGTTGCACTATAACTGGAGACGAGAATGCAGTGACCCGATATGGCCCGTCGAAGCGAGGTGCCAACTTTGCTGCGAAGTTCTCAACCGCTTTTGATAAATGATGTTGTTTGAGCCAGACTAGTTCTCCCAGCTCTGGTTTCCAATCGCGTTTGTTAACGTTAAAATACTGCGCCTGCCGTGTAGCTGCTCTGGACATGTTTAGACGCACCTCCTCGAACACTTCCTCTAATTGTTCGCGGCGTGTGTGTGCATCATTGTCGGAAAAACCTGATCCCGGAGTGACCTCGTCAAAAAGATTGCCGGGTAGGCGTAGTTCTCGACCATATAGTAGTTGTGCAGGACTGAAATTTGTTGACTCGGAGTTACTGCTATTCATGGCGAGTGTTAATTCAGGAAGAATCTCGTCCCATTTGGCATGATTGTCCCCTGTGTATTGTGAAATCATGGTTTTGAGAGTTCTATTTGCCCGCTCGGTCGGGTTCTCCTGTGGCGTGTATGGTGCAGTGAGCTGATGGTGTACGCCTAGGCCCCGTAGATATTCTCTGAATTTTCCACTCGTAAACTGCACTCCATTGTCCGATATGAGAATTTTGGGCACTCCACCCCTTGCAAGAATTCGTTCGCGAAACGCCTTTATCACTACATCTGTGGTAGCTCTACGTGCGGCCACCAGTTCAACCCATTTTGAAAATTTGTCGAAGAACACCAGTAGTATGCTGTTGCCATGTTTTGATCGAGGCATTGGTCCAACGAAATCGCAGCAGACTGTTTCCCAAGGAGCGTTTGCTATTTTTGTCAGCATTTTCCCCGCGCCTTGTTGTTGTGCAACTTTGTAACGTTGACATGTACTGCATGTTTTGACATATCTAGCTACATCTCTGAACATACCTGGCCAGTAGTATTTGTTGCTAATTCTGAGTATCGTTTTACGTATCCCCAGGTGACCAGCTGTTGGGATGTCGTGGTTTTCTTGTAGTACTCTAGCTCGCATTGGTTTAGGCACACATAATTTCCAAGCCAAACATTCCTCGTTCGATGTTCTACGGCCGAAATTTCGATATAAGTTCCCATTTTGCTTGACGTAGTCTGAGTATTTTTGTGGGTTGTCCTGTAAGTTGCGTAGCATTTTCTTGATCCAAGAACATTGTGGTGTTGCGGTCTCAGTTGTGCTACACGCTGTTGTCTGCGGTTGTCTAGATAGCGCATCGGCAACTGCGTTTAATTTACCTCTTCGGTAGCGTACCTCAAACGAGTAAGGCTGTAATTCTAAGGCCCACCTTGCTATTCTTCCAGATGGACTCTCAATTGAATTAAGCCATTTCAAAGCCATATGATCAGTAATTACAACGAAATGATAGCCTTCAAGGTATACCCGCATCTTGCGGATTCCCCACAAGATGGCCAAGCATTCCTTTTCCGTCGCCGAGTAATTTATTTCCGCGTTTTTCAGTTTTCTGCTGGCATATGCAATTACCTTCTCCTCTCCATCGATCTCCTGAGTCAGCACAGCACCGAGGCCATAATTACTAGCATCAGTTTGCAATATGAACTGACGTGTGAAGTCTGGGCAAGTTAGAATTGGGGCTTCCGTCAGTCGTTGTTTGAATGTTTCAAATGCCGATTGTTGTTCCGAAGTCCAGTTGAATTTTACACCTTTTTTGTGAGAGCAATTAATGGCTTTGCGAGGCTAGTAAAATCTGGAATAAAACGCCGGTACCATGAAACTACTCCGATGAAACTCTGAATCTCGCGTACGGACTTTGGCGGCTGCAGTTCTCTAATTGCGGAAACTTTGTCGGGATCGGTGTGTATACCTTCGCCACTGATAACGTGACCCAAGTATTTAATCTGTGTTTGGAAGAAATGGCATTTTTCCGGATTTATGCGCAAATTTGCTTTGCGCAACCTGTTGAACACTTCTTGTAGTTTTTGCATGTGCTCCTGCTTGGTTCTGCCGATGACAACAATATCGTCTAGGTAGGCAAACGCAAAAGGTTCCATTTCTGGACCAATTACGCTATCCAGTGCTCGCTGAAAGGTGGCCGGAGCAGAGTGTAGGCCGAATGGCATGACACGCCATTGGTACAAACCTCGTCCAGGCACAGTAAACGCCGTGTATTGCTTGCTTGTTGGTTCCATCGGTATTTGCCAATACCCATTTTTTAAGTCCAGAGTGCTGACATACTTCGCATCTCTTAACTGATCCAGGATAAAATCTATTCTTGGGAGCGGATAAGCGTCTGGTATGGATTTGTCATTCAGTTGTCTATAGTCGACACACAACCTCCACTGCCCGTTCTTCTTGCGCACTAAAACAATCGGAGCACTGTATGAGCTGTGTGAGGGTTCGACTAATCCCTTTTCGAGCAATTCGTCTACCTGTTTATTTATGACCGCCTGCATGGCTGGATTCCGGGGAAAGTATCTTTGTTTCACCGGGTGGTCATCCTTCATTGTTATTTTGTGTGTGGCGATAGGGCTGAGTCCTTGAATGTTTTCGAAGAGTTTGGTTTCATGTTCTAGAAATTCCTGAATTTCTGTGTCATCGCTGTATTTAATTCGTGTATTTCCTTGTGGTTCCATGGATTCTGATAGAATTGATTCTTGCTCATCCATCACTCCGAGGGTTATGTCACACTCTTTGGGTGCAGTTTTATGCAAGTCTATGGATATGCCGTTGCAAGCAAAGTTTGTGTCACTTCGCATCAAAAAGTCCATACCCAGCAGAATATGATCAGTGACCGCTGGTAAAATAAGAAAATCTATTGGTATAGTTTTGTTGCCAAATCTTATTGGTATCTGTAGGGAGTGCTCAACGGAGCAATCGGAACCATCGGCCATGCGTACTGTCGTGTCTTCGGTGTAAAATGTAGCTGTGTTGTCGGGTATGAATAGCTCTGCAATTTCTCTGCTGATGAAGCATCTAGTGGCTCCTGTGTCGACCACTGCTTCGAGCGTCTTTTGTCCAAGCTTGATGGTTGCATAGAGGCGGTGCCCTGTGACTCTTAGTTTCGCGGTCTTATCCCGGCGCGCGTGTCTCCGCGGTGTCCCACGACGCCTTCTTCGTTTCCCGCCTCTCGTCTGCAGCATTCGATGGTTCTGACGCCAACCGTTCCGCAGGTCCAGCAGAATAATTTCCGTTCGTTGCGGCAGTCACGGTATCGGTGTCCTTGTTGACCGCAACGCCTACATGCATCATTGGGGTCAACTTTTAGTGTTGTTGAGGTGATACCTAGCTTTGCTGGCCTGTCCATGTCTTTTCTTGTTTTTAACTGATGTTTTTGGCCCAACTCGGGGAGTAGATTTTCTAATTCATCCGCTAAGGTGATAAGCTCGGGCAACGTTGTGAAGTCTCTGCGGCGAATATGTAATTTATATTCGTTGCGGCAATTCCGGTATATCCGTTCTAGCCCTTCGTCGTGTGTGTATCCGGCGGTGCGCATTAAATTTTGCAGTCCAAGCACATATTTTTTAAACTTCTCGCCTGTGCCCTGCATGCGTCCCCTGATTTCGTCATCGAGGTGGTCGAAGTAATGGCTTGGTAGGAAAAATTCAAGGAATGCCGCGCGGAACTCAGACCACTCATTCCAGCCATCATGGTTACTGCGCCACCAGATTAACGCGTCCTTGGTTAATATTTCTGGCATGGTTTTGGTGATGTTGTCTTGTGGCAGTCCATATGCCTCTGTTAGTTCTTCCACTCGTTCAAGAAACGCTAGTGGGTCACCACTGCCATCAAAACGAATGGCCCATTTTCTGACCTTGTCCATGATATCAGTATGTGTGCGCATCGGCCTCGCTGGTCTGTAAATTGGCTCCATTTTGGCGCTGGTGGTGCAACCTGACCCCGCCAGACTGATCATTGAGCCATTGGGGGTGGTGTTAATAATGCGAAGGCTGTTTGCTGCTGTGAGCACCTGCCCAGGTGGTTCTCTGAGTTCTGCGACTCGTTGCCTAATGTCATCCGGTAGGTCATCACTGTTGATATATCCCAGCAGTCGTTGTTTTAGCTCCCCGGACTGCAATCCACATCGATGTGAAACTCTTCACCTACCGCATATAATTCGGAGATGTTGAGGCGGTCAACCCATATGTTGCTCATGACTGTAGATTAGTTTAAATTTTAGTGTTTTTATAAGTTGATATTTCAATACTTAGTTGTTGATAAATTTTGCCGGCCGCGGTTCTGCTAGTGTCCACCGGTAAAATTCCTGGTCAATGATGTCACCACTTCTTGTATCCTGGGAGTCTCTGATTTCTGTTTTTTCTTTGAAGTCCCTGCTCGGGCGCCACTGTAACGAAGTTTTCAGCTGGGGTTTCGCTCGCCGTCTGGTCCAAGTCCGTTACAGAAATTTCGTAGGAGGATAAGCGTTGTGGTGGTGTAGCAACTCAAAAAAGATAAATTTTGTTGGTTTAATTAAGTTCACTTTATTGATAAAATTACGTGATATTGGTTAGCAGGTGACTCTTCCAATCCAGTGTACGTATCGACCACTGTAGTGCCCCTAGCCGTTGACCGTGTAAGCGTAGGGTGCATGCACGAGCGATGGGTCAGTGTGTGAATAATGACCTGAAAACGTGTGTGAGTGTGTGCAGGTGGGTGTGCGTGCTTTGTGAGTGTGTCTTAGCATGAGTGTGTGTCTGAGTGAATGTATGGTCTCGTGTTTATATGCGTTGTGAGGTTAGTACATGCTTATTTCCGCGTGTGAGTGTAAACAGTGCAGTGTTCTTGCATTTTAGTTTGCGACAGACACGGGGTTTTGAATCGCGGGGTTACTCGGAGCGTGGAGCGGTTAGCCTGGAGCGGCGGTCACTCGTACGCGGCGCTCACGGAGTTATCTCGGAGCGTGGAGCGTTTAGCCAGTAGAGGCTATTGCTCATACGCGGCACTCGCGAAGCTTAGTCGAACGCAGAGCTATTAGAGGGCGGAACTAGTCGAACGCGTGACTATTAGCCACATAGGCTAATACTGGAACGGCACTCGCGGAGCTATTAGCCACATAGGCTAATACTTGAAAACGCTTACGGAATTATATGAATGCGAAGCTAGTAGCCACATAGGCTAATACTTGAGCGGCACTCGCGGAGCTATTAGCCACATAGGCTAATACTCGAAAACGCTTACGGAATTATACGAATGCGAAGCTAGTAGCCACATAGGCTAATACTTGAGCGGCACTCGCGGAGCTATTAGCCACATAGGCTAATACTCGAAAACGCTTACGGAATTATACAAATGCGAAGCTAGTAGCCACATAGGCTAATACTTGCGCGGCACTCGCGGAGCTATTAGCCACATAGGCTAATACTCGTAACCGGCACTCACGGATTGATTCGATCGCGAAGATATTAGCCACATAGGCTAATACTTGAACGGCACTCGCGGAGCTATTAGCCACATAGGCTAATACTCGAAAACGCTTACGGAATTATACAAATGCGAAGCTAGTAGCCACATAGGCTAATACTTGCGCGGCACTCGCGGAGCTATTAGCCACATAGGCTAATACTCGTAACCGGCACTCACGGATTGATTCGATCGCGAAGATATTAGCCACATAGGCTAATACTTGAACGGCACTCGCGGAGCTATTAGCCACATAGGCTAATACTCATAAACGCTTACCTTTTACTACACCACACTCGCTTTACCCGTAGATGCTTACTGGACTACTGTCCGAAATTGACTCCCTGAATTTGCATTGCGTCGCGTCTTTTATACCATGTACCGGTCATGTTTTCAGTCTATCGGTTCTGAATCGGAAAGTATTACCGGTTTGAATCGGAACGTATTACCGATCTGAACAGCTGATTAAAACAGCTGTCCCATCAATGAGGCCATCTGTTGAAGGAATGGTCATGGCTTCGGGCACTTATTCGCGATCAGGGTCATTGTGTGGTCACCTGCTCGCGTGTTGGGTCATTGGTTCCAAAACTTAAATTAAGAATGTTGTGTTAAACTAAACTACCTTCATGGTATAATTAAACTAAATTATATACAGAATAATACATTTCATAAATCAAAGTAATAATTATAACTAAGTTGTGCGACACTATTTAGTTTCGTCACAGTATAGAGATTTTGGCGATGTCCAGTACTATTTTAATAATGTTGGCCGATTGTTTATTTAAATATGGGTTATTGAACATTAGAGGTGTTAGACGCAATCATTAATTTTTACCAGTTTTTGCTATCGATTTTAAATCGTGGTGGCTGTTTATATAAAGAATGAATATTAGAAATGATAGAAAAAAGAGGGATAATAATGGGGAAATAATCGTTAGAGAAACTATCAATGTGCCACGACGATTCTAGAAGTGTTCTAGAACTATGGAAGGACTGGCTAGGGAAATATTAATATGGGTAAGAGTGCTTATTAGATATATGCTTATTAGATTATATGTCTGGCAACTTTATCAATTCAACCTTGCAACTCAATTGTCAAGTCAGTCTTGGAGTAGTGTGAGCACACATTGTGCTCATTCGTTTTTGATGTGCTGTGCCGAAAATAAAATAAGAAAAAAATAATAAGAAATAAAACTGATTGAGATTGTGATTGAGCGAAAAATTAAAAAATTATACATCCTTTGCAGATATTCTTCGGATAACCCCATGAGCTATGCCAGCTGTTAAAGTCACTAGTGATTGAAGTGGGGTCGTTGAAAAAGTTCGTAAGATATCTAAGGAATATGTCTTATTGGATGCGATGCACGAGGAATTTTTATTGAAAAACATTGTTCACAAAATTTTTACACAGACTGAGTCGAAATCTTGTTGAAGGCCGAGTTAATTATGTTGAATCGAGTCGTGTTTAACGAGAGCGTTTCCCGCTGATAAAAAATGAGAAAAGTTTTGACAGTGAATTGTTTAATTTGTAGGATAAGGAATGCTATTGTGATAACTTTTCACGTTTGCTTAATAGATATAATTTTAGTGATATATTTTTTATTAAAATATATAAATGAGCGCAGTCGCTGTTGTGGGAGTTTTGGCTTTTTTTGATTAGCTTGGGCCCATAAATGGGCTTTAAGGTTAGTTGTTAGTTTATTGCTCTTATCTTAAGTCAAAATTCTTAGTTTTAAATACTTCATTTGATGGGATGTTAATGTGGTGGCCTTTTCTTCGGAGGGGCGAATCATTTTTATATCGGCATGGACAGAGTCTGAAGTTCTTGCAGTTAGTTATTGTGGGTTTTTGAATGCAGGGCATTGTCGATCGACAGGACTCTACTTCCCGATTGATTATGCAATTATGCAGTGTTCGATGTCTGTTGTATATTTTTCTGCTGAGCCTTTTGGGCCTTTTACAAACGATGATGACCTTGGTGGAAGAGGAATGTACGGGTGGACGCTTACCATTTCATAGGCGATTCTAAGTGATTCTGGTAGCTTGTCAAGTGCAAATGTTTATATAAATAGTTTCTAATTAATTTCTGTTAGAATAGTAACGTCTTCCACTATTTCTTGTTCAGGTGTGTTTCGCAGCTAATTACAGTAGATAACTCCTTTTGATGAGTTCAGAAATTCATGTTCAGGTGCTTAAACTTCAATATCTCCCATTTGGGTTACTTTTAATAGTTTAGCTGCTTGTGTTATGTTTTTTTGATGGTTTTGATTAGTTTCTTTTGTTTAAGAAGATTTGCACCAGTTACTCTATACTTTCATTCATGTAACTTCATCCGTAACCAACCACTTTAAATATTTTCGCATCTGCAATGAGTTGGAGATAGCAATTCGATTGATTATTATTTTTTTCTAATAATTTTGTATCCTATAAGTATCACGTTTAGTTTTGCAGTTCTTTTTCTGTGGCTTCGAAGTTTTAGGCTTTTCTTTGAAGCATAGTTCGATATGAATCTTTAACTATTTGTGTTATCCAGAAATAGCCGATATTGTTAATTTAATTAGCTGATGATGAAAATTAAATATTAGATGATAAGTTAGAAGCAAGTGTAAGTACTAAAATGGTGTGCTACAAAGAGCATGTTTGTGATATTAAAGTTGAAACAGTATTTTGTAAGAATGTTAAATTCTAATATATAATACTCGGCATTATTCCTATCAATCAACCAGCGCTTTAGTTTTCTCGTCAATCAATTAGAACTCTGCAAAAGTTTTCTTAATTTCGTATGCAACAAAAGTTCACGTCATGCACAAAAGCTGAATGCGTTGAAAAGTATTCATTCAGTCAGCCATACAATGCCATGCACTAGTTTTCATGAGCGTAAATCGATAACTGAAAAGCTTCAGCTTGCAAAGCAAATATCTTTCGAACTTATATGGAAATATGAAAAGTACTTCAACACGATATGTCTATACATATTAATTTGAATAATTAAGTATTTACTCACAAACACATACACTGATTAGGCCCTGTGCCGAAGGTACAAGAGCCTATTGGTTTTGTGCAAATGTATGTAACAGGTAGAAATAATAATCGGAGACCCCCCAAAGTTACGCCCATTATGGTCAGGAGCGATAGAGGAGTCGATATAGACATGTCCGTCTGTCCGTCTGGCCGTCCGTATGAACGAAAGGATCTCGGAAACGGTAATAGATAGAGACTTCGTGTTTTTTGCATTCGACTAGGACTGCTCCGGAATTTCACAAGTTTATTTTAAAAACTTGCCCCTCCCCCCTTCCCCATAAAATCACCACCAAGGCTAAAAATTTCTTCGGCACAAAAAAAAGTAAATATGCCAGTATAGAGATATCGTCCTTTTTAGCCAAAATCCGAAAAGTTCATCAAAATCGGATAATAAATGACGATTTTATAAGCAATTGAATTTGAGCGACCCCCCTTTTCGTTTCATACATAAAAAAATGTTTTAAAAGGCGCTTAGTCGTGCAGTGAGAAGTGGTCATGTGTTTGGTCATAAGCTAGGGGAACATTTAATGTGTTTGTTAGGCAACCTGCACTGGTACACGGCCTCTTACAGTCGGTTACGCCCGACTGTGATTTTCTTACTTGTTTTCAATTGATTTTCGGTAGACGAAAAATAAAATTGTTGATTTATCGTCATCAAAAGTTTTCGCGAACATTTTGCAGACAAAATGTTTAAAATCAGAGGCTTGAATCATTTTTGAATTGCTTCAATGGAAAACATTAAAGTGAAGTACGCAAGTGCATACTCCACTTTAATGTTTGTATAATTTGCAAATAAGTTTTATTAGTTTTTTATATAAACCGATTCATTTATATTTTATAGTGTTTCTAAAGAATTGTTCAATATAAAATAATTTTACTGTTGTGTCTTTGAATTGTAACAGATTTTATTTTCGAACACCCTGCACTTTCGCTGTGCATATATCGTTTTAGTCTTTATAAGGTTAATAGAAACTAGAAAGGTAATCCTTCATAAAAACATTACCATACGAACCTACCCCAAATGTAGAGAATTTTTTGTCCATCTTTACAAAATGCTCCATAAAGGTTCTAATCGGACCCATACAAAAATCGAGTCGATATTGTGCCAAATCAACTTCGATGGATAGGACACACCTGGTGAGGAGTGCCTAGCAGCAAAGCGCATTAAATATTTTAATACAAGCCTGATTTCATCGCATGCACCGACTGAAAAGTCGTCGAAGCTAAAGATAAAGTCTACGAGCGCTTGAAACGCCTGTACGAGCGCAACCCCAAACACAATGTCAAAATTGTCCTTGGCGATTTCAAGAGCAAAACTGGAAAGCAAGGAAGGAAACATTTGCCCAACCGTTCGAAAGTTTAGTCTTCACGATAGTTCCTCCAATAATGGAGAAAGCTAATCGATGTTGCCACAAATCGGAACATGATATTTAGAAGCACCAGATTTCAACACATCAACATTCACAATGCTACATGGCTGAGTCCAGATCAAATTATGTACACGCAACCCAATTGATCATGTTGTGCTTGACGGAAGGCACGCAACGTGGTCCCAACATCTACTCGGCCACTATCTTGTCGCAGCCAAGGTACGCACTAGGCTCTGCATGGTACACGCATAACATTCCAACATGCAACGAAAGCTAGACGTCAGTAGGCTGCAGACACAACATACCGCCAAAATCTTCTCAAAAACACTATCTCGACTGTTCCGGGAAACCTCTTCGTCTTCTCAAGAAGGGCAGTGAAAACATATCAACCACTCAATGGATAGTGGTGCCAAGGAGAACATTGGGTCCACAAAAGTTGTGACTAGTTCTTGGTACGACGAGAAGTTGCGTGCAAGTAAAACTAAAAATTATTCAAAAAAGTGCAGTAAATATTTCTAAAATCAGGCGCTTGAAGAAATCAAATTGCAGATTATCTATTCAAAACATTCACATTTGTTTCATGTGAAACTGCATGACACGAAAAAAGATTCAAAATGAAATGCATTCAATTTCCGACATTGTTTTCCATTGAATGGACTTGTTTATGGAATATCCGTTCGCACATAATTCAAAACAAAATGGTGTCTCAGCATAATCAAATATCGAACAGAAATGGCAGCGCATTGTACAAACCAATGCCAATAAAGTCAAGAGCCGAAAGACAGACTTCAATTTAAATTGAGTCAATTAAAGTTGCTCTAATGTAAGTACCTATGCCACTTTGGCTAGCCGTTCTACATAGATTTCCGTATCGGATTTGTCGCATTCAGTTGGGAATTTGCATTTTGTAAGTGTTTATTTTTTTTTCACTGCTATTTTTTGTTTCCCTTTTGTCTGTTTTCCATTATATTTTGCATTTAATTATTTTGAGAGAATGACTATTACAAAGAGATACTTGTATAATACTACTAACACAGTCGCTTTATAACATATTGCCTCACATGTAAAGGGTGTTGCAATAAGAGCGTAAGCTATTTTAATAGTTATAAAATAATTGTATGAAATAATAAAGTGAGAAGTTAAATTTTGTATAATACATATTAGAAGCACAATTTCGAAAGGAAAGATAGTTAATTCTTTGTACGCGTTCCGAGTTTTAACTCTTGGATAATATTCAATTGAGAATGCCATATTAAAACATCCATTTTATACAATTTATAGCCTCTCACCATTCAAACTGAAATAAAAAGTATGAACTATCTTGTTCCCCTCTGTCTCTCTATCATATCCTTTCAAATTCTATGTTCATCAGAATTGGCTTATTTTATGCAAATTTAGTTGCTTTAAAGATACACAACGATTGTCCTTAATACAATATGCACAGGTGTAGTGTGTCTGTTTCACTTAGTTGGACTCTAAAACAAATAATGTAGTATTTTCCACTCTTTCATTGTTTGCATAATTTAGTGCACCACATGAGCTATTACAATGGTAGTTCTTGTTGGTGCTGTTGCAATAAATTGTGTTTAAAAATACAACATTGAAATGGATTAAATATCATTTGATTTTGGACATTTCTCTTCTTGCAAAAACGTTCCTGTATTTCGAATTCAGCTTAAATTTACACTCACATGATTGTGGCAGTTTATTAGCAGAGAAATGAAAGTACTCATATAGTTTAACTCATGTATTTTAGCACATTTAATTAAAACTTTTAAGTAACATAGCCAATTTCAAATGAAGCTTATTCATATTATGTTAACTTGTTTCAGATGATATGTAGCAAGGCTGTGTACCATATAAAATACATTTACTTAACAAAGAAGCTATGGAGGCCCTTCGCTTGGAGGACCCTGATCTTGGCAAGCAGCGGCAGTGCCTTATATGTACTTGCATTCAAAGTTTGAGAATATCAGTGGAACTGCAGACATATATGTTCCTTGCCAGGATGGCTCTATCATCAGCAAATATAGTAATCATAATATCCTTTGGTTCTTCCGTAGGGATAGAAGAGTCCGTGGGCGTATCGTTGGTGAAGAGCGAATTAAGTGTTGGCCCCAGTAAGCATCCTTGTGCACACCAGCATTGATTGCTCTCGCCTTTGACTCTACTCCATTCATAACAACGGAGAAGATTTTGTCAGCCAAAAAAATCTTGACTAGCAAGAAAAATTGAGGCGGCAGTAGACCCTTGAGCTTGTACATTATGCCACACTTGATCGAAAGCTAGTCCTATATCGAGATAAGCAGGCAACAAGTAGTCTTTGGAGTGATATCCGTCAAGGAGAAAGTTTACTACCCTATTTAACTGTACGGAATCCAAACTGAAAGGATTTATCCTCTTTTTGACTTTCTCTATTGCAATTATTCTCGAAAATCTTTGCTACTAATTGGTCTATATGAAACCAATTCTGAAGTGCTTTTTGCAGCCTTGTGCATCAAACAATTCTTTCCTTCTTCCTTTGTGATTGAATATATGCTAGTCCAAGCACCGCATTGAAAATAATGACTATGATGTTATCAAGCCACTCCTCGCCTGGTACGTTCCATGTCTTTAGGCCCTATTTTTGCGCTTCAATTACTTCATCAGTGATGGAAGCGACTGGAAGACACAACTAGCCAGGACAGTCGAGCGTAGTCTGGACAACGTGTTTTCTGCTGTTGAAATTATAATCAAATGGCTGAAAGAGGCATCCAGATCCTCAGCGAATGCGTCTACACATTCCTTAGGGGACTTAGCCCAGGAACTGACCGCGAACTTGGGGAACAATTGCTGTTTATATCTATTTGCCAGGGTCCCCAATAAGTTACCACAAGTGGCAGGTGATCTGATGAGAGCTGATACCATACAACTTTTAACTTATTAAGTCCCATCGTAATTGCGATACTATGTTGTGATCTCGAACCATCGGTATATGTGTGCATGTTTTTATATGGGTTTTTAATGAAAGTGTTTAGCATATATTGTGTTATTGGTGGAAACTACTTGGGTTTACTCATCTATTTGCATTTTATAGATTTTTTTTCATGAGTTTTCGTTTGGTAAAATTAATTTTTTGACAGTGCACTAGTCAAACAGATCTCAAATTCAAATTCAGCGCGTCGCAGATAGATCTGGTCAAATGCACATATTCGTTTTATTTTTTTGTGTGCCGGTGTAATCCGAAAAACATGTGAATGAAGCAATAAGGAACCAGTTATATTACCCATACCTTTCATGCATTTTGCAATTAGAATGCCACCAAACAGCTTATGCTTTATACTACAAAGTCGGAGAGTGTGTTTATTTCATTCAACTTTAATTGAAAATGCAAAAACTTTTTCATGCCGCATTCACTTTGTGCAAAACTTTTCTCATTTATTAAAATTAGTATTTGAGCTGCACTGAAACATAATACTTTATTTTAGAAACCAACCTGCAAAGTAGCATGGATAGAGAAGAAAACATGTTTGGTTAACGATCGCATATGATGCTTTTTTAGATTAGATTAGAACGAATGTTGAGACAAATACTCAACTAATATATGCCGGATTTCAGACAGGTTATACATCCTGTTTGGATTTACGTTAAATTAAAGAGAAATGCTAAGTTTTAATTGACTTTCTAGACAATATTGAGTTTTATGAATAAGTTTTCATACATAGATATACAACAGGCCGTGGATTTTTATGGTGAAATCCCTAAAAACTAGACATATCATATTCAATTGGATACTTTATCTGCTTGCGGGAAAAATTAAACTGTATCGTAAAACACAATTATTTTTCCTGTTGTGCACTTTAAAAGTCTTAATGTTAGGAATCAATCACCATTTAATGAACTCTTTCTGCCTTTCGACTAGGAGAATATAAATAGGAAAACTAGCTCTACCTCTTATACTCTCTTAGATCTTTTATATATATTGTAACGAGGCACCGGCCGAGGTATGCTCGCCGGATGCCTAGTTGTTCGTCACAGAAATTTTTATAATTTTCAGTGACCACTGGCGGTTGGATATCTCCAGGAATTAATGACAACGTCTTGTTTATTTCTATTTTTATTATTCAATATTTTATTTATAAACAAATTGTTACCTCTTAACCTATTTAAGAATACTGGGCGCAGCTTATGTGGAAAGTGGTTAGTTAGAATATAGTTTTCCTATGATTTATTCTGGAGAAGAGTTGTGCCGACGAAATGGTTCACACACAACAGTTTCCTCCAATAAATGTTTGCCAAAAAATCTAATTTTCGTTAGTAAATATCAAAAAAAAATCCAGCTAAACTTTCTCGGCTTCTAACAAAATCTCTTATAGTCACCACGCGATTTTTTGTTGCTTGCTGCTGCTCCGGCCGCACTCGTTGCTGTTGTTCCTTCTGTTGTCTTGTCGCTGGTGTAAACACCTAGATTTTGTCCGCGTATCCGTCTGTTGCTGTTGCCGGCTCGATTAGAATGAACGAGTCATTCTCGTTGTCCTCGAGTCGATCCAGTGTATACTTAACAAGGTAGGAGCGCGCTGCTTTTCTTCTTCTTCCCAGTTGCTTATTTTTTAGTTCGCTTGCGATGGCTGAAGTGGCTTCACTATGTATTATTTGAACTATGAACTTTTGTATGTTTCGCTGTGTACGCCGTTTCTGTGAATATTTGTTGTTGCGGGTGACGTTGCTTAGGAGAGTATTGGAAGCGTTCGTTAGTTTTTATTTCCTTGTGGTTCGTTTTGTAGGGTGTTTTTGTGTAAGGTATCGGTGATATGTACATATGTTTGTTTCACATTGTGTTCCAGTGTAGTGTATTGTTATATTTGGGTTATGTATGTTTGTTTTATACTGCGTTTTGTCTCCTTGTGTAGCGTATCATATTGTTTTTTTCTTTTTCTGTACGTTGCAATTATAAATATTTTAAAGCGAATTATTTTTGACAGTCGTCACACTTTTTGGGTACAGTATAAAAGTAATAAAAAGATCTGGCTGCCATTAATGACGAACATATGTCATTGCATCTTGCGCATGTTCAGCCATATTCTACCCAGTATTCCAGTATAATAGTCAATAAATAGACCAACATTATCTGCATCTTATTCCGTGCTAGTGGCATCGCCCAAATGTATATACTACTCCGAATGTAGTTTGTCTTAATTTAAGCGAAGGAAAATTAGGCGCTCAGTTTTCATTTTAACATACATACATACATGCCGACGCAATGTTGCTGAAGCATTTGACTAAATTGAAGCAAATAGTTCTCAGGATTTTGGCAAATCATAAAACCATATGCGTAATAATTTATTGAGAAAACATTCTTGGTAGTTTCCTCACCGAAAATACAAAAATCAAATTATTATCTTACAAAATATTCGACGGTCACTTTTAGCGTCTATAATAAGTGTTAAGATAAGTGATTTAAGATTACTTGCCAGCCCTTTGCCCAATGATCTCAAATCAGTCAATCCCGTAGTCGATACTTATCGCCCATAAAGTATGTTTGTAAGAATTTATGCTGTTCATTCTTAACAGGTTGTAATGATTCAGTTCAATGGTGAATTTGTCATTAAATCTGTAAAGTCGAAGGCGAAGTTAGTATTACTCAATTTAAATGAATTTATTTTTATTAGCATAAATTAACTTCGATAACCTCTGCACCAAATGAAGTAATTTAAAAGCAGCCTTGCAATATAAAATCAGCAAACTAAAAACTTTAATACTAGGCTTTATAGTTTGGTCTAACACAGCTATATCGGCTCAAATGTTGAGACTGGTTAAAAATACATAAACTTTATGGAGTCTGCCCTGCTACTAGTAGTCATTGCAACTAATATACTGCTTCTAATTATAAAAAATCTATATACCTACTTTTAAACCAATAAGTCAAAGATTGTTGAAGAGATCTGAAACATACACACAAACAGACAGACGCGCGAATTTACATTTTCTATGAAGTGTCCTATAATATTTTAGCGCGTGACAAAATTGTAACTAAATTACATTACTCTTCGCACTCTTTTTGAAGATTGTAAAATACCATTAAACATTTTTTATATGTTTTAGTATATATTTTTGAGGTTTGAGCTCCTTTTTGCATTGAGAAATATATATGGGCATTTCCAATATATATATTGCTTCCAAAGTGAAAAAGGGAACAATTGCAACAAAAAAAAATATTTTATGCAATTTCCTACATGATTTGAAATTTTGGTGAACATTATTAGAGCTTCGGTGCAGGTGCAGTTTAAATTTGTCTTATAAATAACTGTAATTTAGTTAGATGAGTACATAGAAAGTAGAATCCTATAGGCATTAAGTATATGGCACTCCTTGAAGTGTCCCTGCTAAACTTAATGCTTGTATATAAAAAGTTTCAGAATTGATAACATTCAAACTAATATATTCCTTCACGTTCGACTTATCGTTTTTGCTATACATTTCTATATTGTGTGTGAACTGTAATAGCGCTTCCGTTGAACCGTAAACTTTGTAAGTTATCTGCAGAACTTGGTCAATCTGCAATAACAGCATTGACTAGCAAACAAATTTTCAATAATCTGCTACCAAATATGCACAACAAATAGCCCTTGTTCCAACTCTTGATCAACAAGTAGTTCGCTGACTTAACAGATTTACTGAATTGTTTTTATTTCCAAGCGTTTATTTAATGCTGTATTTTGTTGTTTTTTTATGTTGACCATACAAAGCGCACACAAGACTATTATATACTTACTTTATGTTGTGTAGAATTAAGGAAAAGTGAGTTTGCGAAAAAGAAAAATAGTAAGCTTAAGGAGGATTTAGTTCACTGCTGAACTGTGTGTATTTCTAGCTTTGTGCAGGTTGGTTAACTACATTACGTGTTACAAGTTACTTCTGGTACTAAACAAACAAATAGTCAAAACTGGGCACGACGTTTAATAAAGCAATCTTGAAACTCTACAAAATTCCCCATCTACATAAACTCCTACAATTCTTCTTTAAATTTATAAAAAAATCTGTCCTCCATTCTGGACTTTAATAAATTGCAATTTTTATCATCTGAATCTTTTGATTTGTAACTGCAACAGCTTGGATCACTACATGGCTGAGATTCGAATCACACTCTCGCAACTCGGTCAACTGGGCGCCGAAACAAAAATCCTGCAACGGTCTACAAAATGTGACTAGCCAACTGCGAACTGCCGAATTTATGAAACTTGGCACACTTTTTAAACATAGAAAAATATTGACCAAGTACATTTTTATATCGGCCCGTTTTGAGTTTTAAGGTTATGTCGGTATGTAATGAGGATATAACTAGATTTGCTTTGAACTTGTTACTCGCTGATTACGAATCTGATGTAAATTTTTGGAACAAACGTATTACATTCCTCTGGAATTTTCCAAGCGTATTTAAAAAAATGATGAAAGCTTATTGTGGATTAGAGACTGGCATTTAAGAATGTTATTTCGCAAATGTTAATTGTATAATGTAGTTAAAACTAAAATTGCCTTCACTAAATTAGTATTTAGCATCATAAAAACTCCCAAGAAGTTTCAAGAAAATCCGACTGAAAATCCGATTTTTCAAAAATTTTGATTGGATTTGTAACTAGCAACCCCAAAAAACAACTAGTAACAAGTTCCAAGTTAATCTGTTAATTTCCTCATGAGATTATGATTTCGTCCTTAAATTGGAAAAGGTTATTTTCTTCTCTTAAAACTCAAAACGGTTTCATATTTTTCTAGGTTTAGTATAACTTGTGAGTAGAATAAATCATCCAAAAAAAACTTTCTAAAATATATTAAACATTAAATTGTGCACATTTATTATATTAGTAGGATTATATATATGATTTATTGAAGTAAAGTAAAAATTATCTTGGTTGCCAAAAACCTTCTTTTTACATTACGCGATATAAGCGCACGATAAAATAAATTTTTTTGCTTGCCATGCACTAAAGGTTTTTCCCTAGATCCATCTTTACATAATAATGCTTGTTGTATGTATAATTGTTTGAAACTTTTTATTATGACAACGGACTTTCACATACTAAGAATGCCTTACGAATCAGTTAGACAATACAATTTGCTACGTGTCGCACATACTACATGTTCTGCAAACCGTTCATGATATAGTTGGCACCCAAAGTGGGTCACGTGTTCATTTAACTGAGATTCGAAGCCCCTTGCTTAAATTTCGAAGAACAGTCAGCTATCGACTACTTTCTACTCCTTTTTTTGAACTAAAAATATTACCAAAAAGTGATGGAGAGAGATTAAAAAGAAGTTTTAAGCAATAATATTTATTTCAGATACAACTTCAGCTGCATCAACAATATTGTAGTACAACCATCTAGTATTCAACTTTTTGCAGCCGCTGTAAACAATATAAAAAGAAAAACAATAAAGTGCAGTGAGGATAATTTTGAAGAGGTTTGCTTCTGCTGCACTTGATAATGTTGATGTGCACAATAAACTAAGTTTACAACTTAACAGAATGAATGAAAAGTTGCGCTGGTATTATTGTGCTACAATACAAAGACAATTTAATGGCCAAAAATTTGACAAATGATTGTTAAAGAAAATTCAAAAGTTTGTACTGGAAATATGAAAAGTTGGAGCAGATTTAACTGCAGCATTGAACTTTAAAGTAAGATTACGCTTTGGCAAAAATTATTTGTTGCCAATATTTTCACATTAAATTGTCTACAATTGCTTTATATCAAGACATTGCTGCACTTTCTCATTACATATAACTATATTTAGAATTTCTGCCAATTCTACAATGCCACAATAAATTATCATTGATTGTTTGCTTAATTTTCTTTTAATGGAAGCGGTGCTCTAAAATATTCTGTAATACAAATCAGTTGAGCAAAAAAAAATTGTATAGAAGCCCAAGCAAATTCAAAATGCTATAAAGATAATTGAGAATTAATGTGGCTGCCATCATTATTCCTTGGCAATAATTCAGCACACTTCGAGTTGAAAAGGCAGTTACTGCATGGAAGCCAGTTGAGTATATATAAAGGGAAAATGCTGTTTTATGCAAGTTTAGAGTAAGGGAGAAATGCAAACTATTTTAATTATACTCTAAAGAATTGACTTTGACAACAACTTGGCCTAACTGAACTTGTCTCAACTAGAACCAATACGCTTTACTGGTTTTAGTGTTATTTTACAAAAGTTTTCCACATAAAGGTTGTTGCTTGTATTGCTGGCAATGTGATACCAGTGTGATGCAGAGCGATCAAACAAAAGATTTTTAATCACAAGCTAGCACCAAATCAAAAAAAAAAATAATAATAAAAATAAATACGTAAGAATGGATAATGGATTTTATGCAAAACTGACCTCGATATACCTTTATGTCGCTAATGCTCTTTATTTTAGGCAACCATATGTATTGGGAATATTTTATACGACTGGCCGATAGATATCGAAGTCTTAGTCTTTTTTATTGTCGGTGGTATTGACCGCAATTCGCTTTTTGTTTGAATCGTTTTCGAAATCTCTTCAGATCTCCTACCAATCCTAGCATCCTTCCACTTCAGCTGCTCAGTTGTTGCTTTCAAAACTGGCATAAATGCATATATAAATCTCAACATCGATACAAGCAGAACGTAAGACAAGCTGCTAAATGTGCTACTCCAAAGTCTTACTTACTTTCAGATTTTCAACAACCTCCAATGAATGTTACAACCAAACCTATAAAAGATTGGCTAATAGTCTTAACAAGGCTCTTGCTAGAAACAAAGTAGCTCAAATTGATAATATTTTGGCCAGTACTGGACCTGATGAATCGTTCAACTTTTCTCTCTGTAAGCTTACGAGTCGTTTTAAGAAACGGGCTATCCCGAAAGTTCGAATCAAGGGCTCTGCAGGCGGCTGGTGCTATTTAAGTCAAGAGAAGGCATACAATTTGGAGTGCAGATTTATGCCGTTTGATTTAACATCAGGCGAGTGTTTATTTAAGCACGACGGTATAGAGTCCCGTCATTAAATGTCCCTGCCGACAAATCTTGTCACCTTGCAGGAGGTAAGCCAGCAGATAAGTTCAATGCTAAGAAATCACCTGGTGAAGATCTTCTGAATAACAAAACGCTAAAACTATTCCCAAACAGAGCACTATCCTAATACTTTAATATATTCTATGACGTGGCAATCCGTACTCATTACTATGACCCTTAGCCAGGAAACCAATGTAAAAAAGTTGACTCATGCAGATCGATTGGTGTCCTTCCCGCCATACGTAAGATGCTGGAAAGAGTAAACCCGTTTTAGATCCAACCTTATGTACATTGAATACAGCTAGCTCAGTCACAGCAGTTGATGAAGACGACATTGTAATTGCTACATATGTATGCGGACGACACTTATGTACTGGCAAGAAGCACTGATATAGGTGAGGAGTTTTGAATAGTGGGCTTTAAAATGGAATAAAGGCACAAATGTTACAAAAATGTGAAATGTCTTTCACAGGACCTTTCCAGTAGAGCCCTTAAATAAATGTATTATCCTACTACTGCGTGGGCGAAGCCGCGGGTACAGCTAGTATAGTGATATATAAAATAATATACTATAATGATTGTCTATTAACATTAAAAAAACAGAGAAAAAAAATACCAAGCATTGAAATCACATCCAATCAGAGGACGAACTATTATTAATATTAGATTACCATTGTAAAAGCAAAGACTTCAACGTGAAACTCAATATACTGAGAAACTATTAATATTTTTTTTTTTAATTTATTATTTTATTTGATAGGAATCAGGATTCGATATATTCTATAACCATTTCATGTCACACTCTTCTATTATAATCGCTGAACTGTACAAATTATTGTGATAGTGCTTTGGAAATTTATTTCCAGTCATCTCCGCCGACTCCAATAATAGTCCTTCTTAATCTTCTTATTGGACGCCTATGTGGCAAACTTCTTGCAACCTTGTTGACATCATTTAGCAGCCTGAAATTTGTAGCGGCTTGTGTGGTGGGTGATTTCTTGTTGTATGGTGTTCAGTCTCAAGTCTCGGTGCAGTGTTTTGATGCGGTCGTCCAAATAGGAACCAACGTACAGTTGTAAATTGCTCGCTTGCAGCTTAAGGCTAGGTCCTATTGAGCATCCATGTGTTTCGATTTCTGCAACGAAATCTCATCAGTCCGTTTACTCAAACTATGTATTTTGTTGTTGCATTATCGCTCTATCAACTGCGCCCATTCCTTTTTCTACTCGTTGATAGAAACACATGTGTATCCGTTGCTCTTCACAAAAGAAATTCTTTGTTTGGTTAGAATCTAAGCTCCAGTGCAAATCAGTAGTGTGACAAAAAAAATGGTGAGACATTCATATTTCAAGTGGGAATATGGTAAATTTTTTATGACCTTCAAATTATATATTGTTATCCTCTGTACATATACTTAGGTACATATATGAGGAACATATACATATGTACTTGTGCAATGTTTTTCTTTCGTTTCTTTTCGAGTTAAGTAAAAGTCGTTAAAGATTTTATATGGACTCCTCGCGAAAACTTCTGTTTACAAAAGCAAAACTCTGACAAATAGAATGTGGCTTCTTGGCATACTTTGGTTTCTTTTTTTGTTTGGAGTGTAGGTAGATGTCAGCGCAGCATTTTTAATGATTTCGCAATGAAATCAACAAAGAAAGAATAAAGGATCTTAAAATAAGTATAATACAACCGCAGCAGGTGTATTTCAAAAAGAAGAATATGTACATTAAAAATAAACTACCTTTTTTCGATATAATCATCTTAGCCTTCATAGACGAACACCACATTCAGTCTTTATTTGCACTGTAATCCAAAATAATTAATAATAAAATATCAAGGTAATATGCAGTCGATTTAAATTAATAAACACATTTTACTTCGGTGGGCAATGTGTCTCTTAATGTGCATAGTACCCTACACTTGTTACATTGATCAATGGATAGTTCTGGCTTACTTGGAATGATCCACCCGGTAAAGTTAGCGCTTTGATCTTGGGTGATGCAGAACAAAATATAAGAAGAGTCACTTGGGTGGCCGATATATGATTCGTACGATCTAGTCAGTGACTCATGATGGCTGACTGAATCGTTGAACAGGAAAATAAAAAAGATTAGTCAATTGAATAATAATTGATCGATACGCAGTACTGTAGGATTAGGTAAAGGTAAAACTGCCATTCCAAAAACTCTTTACAGTTATAAAGCTAAGAAATTGTTTTTAGGCCCTGTACCGAAGGTACAAGAGCCTATTGGGTTTGTGCAAATGTATGTAACAGGTAGAAATAATGGTCGGAGACCCCCCAAAGTTACCCCCATTATGGTCAGGAGTGATAGAGGAGTCGATATAGCCATGTCCGTCTGTCCGTCTGTCCGTCTGGCCGTCCGTATGAACGAAAGGATCTCGGAAACGGTAATAGATAGAGACTTCGTGTTTTTTGCATTCGACTAGGACTGCTCCGGAATTTTACAAGTTTATTTTGAAATCTTGCCCCTCCCCCCCTTCCCCATAAAATCACCCCCAAGGCTAAAAATTTCCTCGACACAAAAAAAAGTAAGTATGCCAGTATAAAGATATCGTCTTTCTAAGCCAAAATCCAAAAAGTTCATCAAAATCGGATAATAAATAACGATTTTATAAGCAATTGAATTTGAGCGACCCCCCTTTTCGTTTCATACATAAAAAAATGTTTTATAAGGCACTTAGTGGTGCAGTGAGAAGTGGTCATGTGTTTGGTCATAAGCTAGGGGAACATTTAGTGTGTTTGTTAGGTGACCTGTGCTGGTACAGGGCCTCTTACAGTCGGTTACGCCCGACTGTGATTTTCTTACTTGTTATACTGTTGATACGAAGAGGAGCGTTTTCCACTTCGAGCAAGAGACAATAGTCGCGGGGTGGTGTAAAGATTGACCGAACCTTTTGAGTAGTTGAAATGTACTGATTTATTAAATTCATATAAAACTTAAACTAGCCTAGCATCGCAGTAGCGAATGCGACACAAAGTAATAATGCAAAAGAGAGAAATGTTCAAGAATGCAACAACAATGATATAGAGTTAATATGAAGTTACCGTATTAGAAATTATACATTGGAAAGCAATATTCATTTTACATTAATCTACAAGTTTTCATGGTTTAGAATTGCGAATGCTGAATATGCGCTCCAACATCCCGGCCCCTTTGAAAGTACCATCTTTCAACATAATGGTAAAATAGCCAATTTGTGTACCGGGCGACGAATAATTCCCTTAGCGGTGCGAACATCAACAACTCTGACTCGATTGTCTTTGCCTTGAATGACACATTCAACACGTCCCAGTCGCCAATGCTGGGGTGGCATATTATCATCATGAATGATGACTAGCGTACCAGATTCGATGTTTGGTACAACCTTAGTCCATTTGACTCGCATCTGTAGTTCGTTAATATACTCCGACGACCACCGATGCCAAAAATGCTGTTTTATAGCTGTGATTCGATTCCAATGATTTAAGTGTGTCGTGTCAACCTCCACAAACGATCGTTCAGGTAAGGCTCGTAGTGCATCTCCGGTAACGAAGTGGCCAGGAGTCAAAGCCGTGAAATCGTTTGGGTCTGATGATAGACTCGATATAGGGCGCGAATTAAGAATTGCCTCTACTTCAGCGACGACAGTACACAATTCCTCAAAAGTGAGTCTCGTATTCATCAGCGTTCTATTCATTAAGCTCTTGGCACTTTTGACAGCAGCTTCCCATAAGCCACCAAAATGCGGTGCCCTGGGGGGAATAAAGTGAAAATTAATAAACTCATCTGCACAATACCTTATAATTGTATTCTGAGTCTCCTTTTTAAACATAAAGGTTTTCAAATCAATCAACTTATTATTTGCTCCAGTGAAATTTGTAGCGTTGTCACAATAGATATCAGTAGGAAGACCTCTGCGAGAAATCATCCGTTTCAATGCGGCCAGAAAAGCATCGGTCGATAGATCAGATACCACTTCAATGTGGACTGCTTTGACAGCCATACAAATGAAGACTGCAATGTAGGTCTTGTATGGACTTTTCCCACGTATACGCAAATACGTATTTACCGGTCCACAAAAGTCAACGCCACAGCGCGCAAATGGCCTTGCAGGCATTAATCTTTCCACTGGAAGACTACCCATTAATTGTTGTACTAGTTTCGGCTTGTACCGTATGCAATGCACGCACGATCTGACAACTCGTCGTGCTAAATCTCTTGCGTTTAATATCCAAAATTCGAGACGCACGAGAGATACTAAAGCCTTGGCTCCGGCGTGATAATTTTTACGATGAATATAGCGAATATAGTGAAGTACAAATTCCGATTTATTTGGCAGCAAAATTGGATGTTTTTGGCTTTCTGGTATATGCGCCAAATTCAGCCTACCACCCACCTTGAGCAAGGTGAATCCGCTACAGCTGTCCAAAAAAGGGTTAAGATACTTGATTTGACTACGAATAGAAGTACCTGATTTCAATTGATGAATTTCTTCTGCGAAGTAAACTTGTTGTAAGTTCCAAACAATGCAGTGTAGAGCGTATCGTAGTTCTCGAGGCGAAGGTGAACTGGTATCAAAACTTCCTTCATTAAGTAGCTTGTGATAAAAACGAAACATCCAAGCAACCGTCCGCAAACAACGAGTGTGAGAACTAATGTTATTTACTGTGTCGACTATGTAGTTATGCTCCACTGTAGCCTTAAAGAATGCCTTTCGTTTCTCCTTGTTAACTGCATCCAAATCAATGTCATCAAACTTGTTTGAAGGCCATTGAAGCTCGTCCTTTAACAAAAATGATGGTCCAGTAAACCAAATAGAAGTCTGCAATTCCGATGTAGTGCAACCTCTCGATACGATGTCTGCTGGGTTCAATTGCGTTGGTACGAACCTCCAAATACAATTAGTTGTCAAATCTTGAATGTCGGATACTCTATTTCCAACAAAGGTCGATAAAGTTGCAGAGTGCTGGCGTAACCAGTGCAGCACAATCTGTGAATCGCACCAGAAGTACGAAGTTACTGGTCGACTCTCGAAAATGGATTTGATTTTTGAAAAAAGTAGTGCAAGTAAATGTGCACCACATAGCTCTAGTTTTGGTAATGATTGTTTCCTTGTTGGTGCCACCCTTGACCTTGACGTGAGAAGTTGTACAGTTACGTTTCCATCTGCATTGATTGTTCGCACGTAGATGCAACATCCATAAGCGCGTATAGATGCATCACAGAAGCCATGTAACTGTATGTCTACAGCGCGATACTGTAAACAAAAGCGAGGTACGCTGAGCGACGATAGCGAAGACAACGAATCCAAATAAGTATTCCATAGGTGATGCAAGTTTTGTGGTACAGCTTCATCCCAATTTAGTCGAAGTAACCATAATTCTTGCATTGTTATTTTTGCGACTACGATGAGTGGTGACAATAGACCTAGTGGATCAAATAAAGACGATGCTGTAGATAGTATTATGCGTTTTGTTACCATCTCATCATATTGTGGGCGCTTAAACGAAAATAGAAATGTATCATGTCTTTGATCCCATGTGATTCCCAAAGCGCTAGTAATAGAGCTATTGTCTATGTTCAAATTTTTAACCGACTGATCGTCCATAAAATCAGGGTGATTAGAATGCCATTTAGCTAATTCGAATCTACCTGTAGCAAGTATTTCGACAACTTCCCTTCTCATTCTAGCAAGCAACTCCAAGTCGTCAGCACCACTTAGAAAATCGTCCACATAAAACGATGATTTAATAGCCTCGGCCCCAATGGCGAAGTTATTTTTATGTTGATCAGCTAAGTACATCAAACTGCGTACAGCTAAATATGGCGCAGCCGCTGCACCATAAGTAATGGTGTTCAGCTGGTATGTACGTAGTTGTTCTTCCGACGAATTTCTCCAAATAATGTACTGATATCGACGATCATTTGTATCAACAAGTACTTGCCTGTACATTTTAATGACATCCGCAGTAATTGCATAACGATGCAGGCGAAAGCGAAGCAAAATTATGTAGAGTTCGTTCTGCAATTTCGGACCCACCAAGAGCAGATCGTTCAGCGATTGTTGTGATGTAGTCTGGCATGATGCGTCGAATACCACTCTCAATTTAGTAGATGTGCTGTTGGGCTTCAACACGCAGTGGTGCGGAATATAGTAGTGTGGAACTCCAAGATTAGGTGCAGGTACCAAAGTCATATGATTTAGCTTCTCGTATTCAGCCATGAACGCGACGTATTCATTTTTTAAATCAGGAGAACGATTTAGACGACGTTCAACTGATTTGAACCTACTACATGCAGTTTCATACGAAGCTCCCAACGAATTTGGTTCGTCCTTGAATGGCAGACGAACTACGATTCTCCCATCAGGATTACGACGAACAGTTTTACAAAATATTTTTTCACAGCTACGATGTTCCGATGTAAATTTGTCAGCAGGCTTATGAACATCTTCAAGTTTCCATAGACTTTCCAAGTTATTGTTAAGTGCGTTTTCGCAGGATATCACGTACGACGATGTTGAACCATTAACTGAGTGATTGTAGCGTCCAGAAACAACCCATCCGAGTAATGTTTTTTGAAGAATTGGCATGTTAGATCCAAGTTTGATCTGACCAATTGCCAAGATGTTGAAGAATGCCTCAGCACCGATCAGCAAATCGATACGACGAGATTTATAAAACTTTTCATCCGCTAGAGGAGTGTTCTGAGGCAACTTCCATGAAGACGAATCGATTTCAGACTCAGGTTGATATGCAATATGAGATGTGACACAAAATTGTAACGGCATCTCGAAGGCAGTAGTGCGTGACTTTATTGTTGTAGACGTACGATGCCTAGTGTTTGTGAGCGTCTCACCAATACTGATTATTTGCATGTGATGTTTTTCTCTAGAAAGACGAAGATTTTGAGAAAATTCCTCAGTAATAAAATTTACCTGAGAGCATGAGTCGAGTAGTGCACGACCCATCTTGTAGCAGCCAGTAGAGTCTCGAACCAGTACTATTGCAGTTGCCAAGATGATTTGTTCAGACGAAGCATTTGTATGTGTGTGAACTGCAACATTTTTCGAGGCTTGCGGTGATATGTGATCCGATGTAGGCACCAACGATTGTGATGGAACCACTAACGAAGGGGTTCTCACAGTACCTTCAATCCGATCACGATGAAGCAAAGTGTGATGAGATCGAGCGCAGCTACGACATTTATAGCTAGACGAACAATTGTTCATACGATGTCCTCTAGCAAGGCAATTTATGCAAAGACCATTTTTCTTTACATAATCAAAACGTTGATTAACTTTCATTGATTTAAATTGAGTGCAATTTGGTAGTTTGTGATCAAGGCTGGAACAGAGCGTACACGATGTACTAGCACAACTAAATGTATAGCCTTGATGTTGCAATTGGTTGCGAGATTTACTGCAGTTAGCTGGACGTGGTACATTTGAAGTAGAATCAGTATTAGTAATAGTATTAAGGAACTGGCATTGACGTTCCAAAACTCTAGTGCAGTCGTCCCAAGACGGTAATGCTTTAAAGTCAAGCGATTCATTCCATTTTGTCCTAGTTTGAGCATCTACCTTCTCCATTATAACGTAGATAATCATTGCCTGAGCAATCTGCTCGTCACTACCCAGTGATTGCAGTGAGCTATATATTGCAGATGCATTATCTACTAGACTACGTAGTTGTGCACAATTCGGCTTGTTTATTGTCGGCAAATTGAAAAATGATGCGATATTTTCCAAAAATATGAGTGTAGAATTATCATATCTAGCCTTCAGTCTGTCTAATGCCTTATGATAATTTTCGTTAGTCACTTGAAACGCCTTAACAGTTTCAAGCGCAGCGCCTTGTAGACAATTTATCAAATGATTAAACTTCTCGATATTGGATAGCCCATGCTCACGATCTATAATTTGATTAAACGATAAGATAAAGTTCTTAAAATCAGAATACTTTCCGTCAAATGTTGGCAGTGCTAGCCTTGGTAGTTTAGAAGAAGTAGTCGACAACGAATATGATGGCTCAGCGAGGGTACTATGATGTATATCGTCTCCAATGTGTTTCTTGATGGCAACCTTTACGCTGATGTAAACATCTTCCAAATCACCGCGTTGGTTATCATCAGGATCCAGCTTCTCAATGTTAGTTTGAACCGTCAACAATTGCTTAAAATATGCTTCCAAAATCCCAAGTCGACACCTAAGTTCTTCATGCGACAATGGCTTAGCATCTTCCTTTAAGCTTGTTTCAACTATAGTTCTAATGCGCGAAATATTCTTCTTTATATTTCCACGCTGCTGCTTAAGTTCCTCTAAAGACATTATAATGCTTAAACCAAACAATTACAATAACAAATGTCCAAAGTACAAATCCAAAATGCAGCAACGATCACAGTTGTTTATGCAAACAACAACAACAAAGCATACGTGCAAACGTCAGTAGGCGATAACGACGATAGGCAATAGCGGCAATATGCAGAAGCGACGATAGGCAGCAATGCAATAGGCAGCAGAGAAATAGGCAGCAAATTGATAGCAGCGACGAAATGCAGCAGCCACGATAGATAGCAGAGACGATAGGTAGAAACGATGATAGGCAGCAGTGACGATGCGCAGCAGCGACGAAATGCAGCAGCCACGATAGATAGCAAAGACGATAGGTAGAAACGATGATAGGCAGCAGTGACGATGCGCAGCAGCGACGAAATGCAGTGACGACGAAATACAGTAGCCACGATAGGCAGCAGCGACGATACGCAGCAGCAATAATAGATAGCAACGACGTTAGGTGACAGCGTCAGCAGACGACAACGACAATAATTAAACGCGGCAATATAACTGCAAGTTGTACCAATGCGACGAAAAAACTATTTAACAGTTGTTCGTCAACTTTTTGCAGCAATGAACAACCAATAACTTTAATAATTTGTACAATTATTATGCGCGTAATTAATTATTTGCTATGATAATGTACGAAATTATCATTCGAAATTACGATAAAACTTTACACAGCCCCACGTTGGGCGCCAAAATGTTGATACGAAGAGGAGCGTTTTCCACTTCGAGCAAGAGACAATAGTCGCGGGGTGGTGTAAAGATTGACCGAACCTTTTGAGTAGTTGAAATGTACTGATTTATTAAATTCATATAAAACTTAAACTAGCCTAGCATCGCAGTAGCGAATGCGACACAAAGTAATAATGCAAAAGAGAGAAATGTTCAAGAATGCAACAACAATGATATAGAGTTAATATGAAGTTACCGTATTAGAAATTATACATTGGAAAGCAATATTCATTTTACATTAATCTACAAGTTTTCATGGTTTAGAATTGCGAATGCTGAATATGCGCTCCAACATATACCATACCCTGGAGGACAAAGTCTGTTCAAATACATGTATCAGGCATAAGGAAGAGGGACAGTTCTTGTAAAGTAAATATTAGCTGTTTCCGTCGCAGCCTAGCGCGTACATTTGCATAAAATTATATTTGGAAAAATTTATAAACCACAGATTAGTCTCCGTATATATTTTGAGCACAGTTTTTGTTACTTTTGTTTTAGAGTTTCACGAGCCTAGCATCTACGTACGTCTGTAAGACATCAGGAGCCACCTGCGGCGATTTTGCAGACGCCATCATATTTACATAATCTGCATATGAGGCCAAGAGCAGGGATGTGGCTGGTGCTTCAAAATTAGTGACATCATTAATAATCGGCCGCTAGGCTTCTGATCTTTGGTTTACCCGGCATGAGAATCATTGTGATGACTACTAATTTCTACACCGTCGAAAAATACTGTAACCATAGTGTCGGTATCACTATCCGGCAGCTCTTTCAATGTACGGTTAAGAATTTGGTCATGTGCTGGGGCTTAATATGGCTGCAGACACTTAATTATGACTTCAACATCCTCAGGGCCAAATGGGTCCTCAAGAAGGTAGAACTGGAGTTGTGCTGACAGAGTCTTGTAGCATCTACCTCAACGTCTGATGCTAACTCGATGGGCAGAAATTGCTCTTCGAGGTGTGCTGCACAGCAATCGACTTGCTCTTGCTCAGAGCGGCACCAGCTGCCTATAGCGTTTTTGACAGGACCAAGTCGAATGGGATCTATTCGTCGTCTATTATTTCTAGTAGCCATTCATAGGCAGAAGTTTTCATCTGATTCGGTGGTCATATTTTCCAGCATATTGTCGAACATCTGCGTGCATTGCTGGTTTACCTTATACTTGAGACGGTTGGCTGCACAGTGCCAGCATTCCCTGTCTTCTGGGTGTTGCCTCCGCATAAAACATCTTGGAAGTTTACGTTGTTCATATAGAAGGTTGCGCAGCTAACGAGACAAAATAAATTGTCCAGCCCTTCGCATAGCAAGGCGTGCGCTCAATCTCTGGGCTTCGGCTATCTAATGGATAACTAATGGTAGTAGCATCAAGCCTGAAAATTAGAGGCAAGTGATCCTAGCTGAAGTCTATGTGTTGGACGATCTGAAGTTTCCAGTGTGGGATTCTAGTTGGGCTGCCTTTTGCAAGTATTTGCGCTGATGTCGCTTGTGCAAGGTCCAACAGTTTGTTAGATGCACCTCCAGCGTTCCAACACATACTTTTTAGCTGTTTGGAAGTCATTGTTGGGTACGTGCGGCGAGTAAGTCCAGCATTTTAGAATGAATGTGTACTTGCTTTCTTGCAAGTAGGCTCAAAGTTTCGTAAAGCGAATTGATCGAATCGATTAAGTCGCTTAGCTCTGTCGCTTGCGGTGTATTGCGTGGTGCTAGGTATAGCTGTTGAAGTGCTGTCAATCTAAATCTGTGGATATATTGTTAGGCCCTGTACCGAAGACACAAGAGCCTATTGGTTTTGTGCAAATGTATGTAACAGGTAGAAATAATGGTCAGAGACCTCCCAAAGTTACTCCCATTATGGTCAGGAGTGATAGAGGAGTCGATATAGCCATGTCCGTATGAACGAAAGGATCTCGGAAACGGTAATAGATAGAGACCTCGGGTTTTTTGCATTCGACTAGGAGTGTTCCCGAATTTTACAAGTTTATTTGAAAATTTTGACCCTCCCCCCTTCCCTATAAAATCACTATATCATTATAGAGATAAAAGAGACAAAAAGTTCATCAAAATCCGTTAATAAATGACGATTTTATAAAAAATTGAATTTATGATACTTCCGTCCCCCCTTTTTCTTTAAATACATAAAAAAATGTTTTATAAGGCACTTATTCGTGCAGTGAGAAGTGGTCATAAGCTTGTTCATAACCTAGGGAAACATTTAATGTGTTTGTTAGGCGACCTGCACTGGTACAGGGCCTCTTACAGTCGGTTACGCCCGACTGTAATTTTCTTACTTGTTGTTTTTGTTGTCGCTGTTAGTGTTGGGGAGTCTGTTGAGGTTGCAGTTGTGGCGGCTTGTAAGTTGCGGTTGCAACGAAGTGTGCACCAGTTAGAGAGTCATTTTACGAAGTGCAATTTCCGCCAGCAATCTGAGCATATATGAGCCCAGCTTTTGAGGGGACAGGTTTATGTTATTCGGCAGATTGCACATAGATAAAATTCTATCGACAGTATATTGCAGCAGTTTTTCAAGTTTAAAAATTCTGATACTTTTTAAGCCATCTATGTTTCAGAGAGTGACAATGATAGTGTATATGAATGGCGTCAAAACCCAAATTTTTTAGCTTATTCATAATTATTGAGTGCAACACTTATACAACCACCTTATAGGTCCGATATTCTTTCAGCTGGTATGAATAAAAGTGTCAGTGTATCTGTGTCGTGCGTGTCGTGTGATGTCACCAACTGAGGTTCTGATTTCAAAGTTTTTGGCCTCATTTAAGGTTGTGTTTCTTGAGGAGATTATGCAGCATGGGGAGATCGTTCAATTCAGTGATTTGTGAGATCTTGGACTTGGTTGGTGTGGCAGGACGACCCTGGACTCCTTCGCCATATGGGTTATGATCCAGTTTTCTTGCTAATTTTAATACAAGCACAGTGTGCATCGGAAGCATTGCTGTGAATCGGATTTTGACTCGCAGTCTGCATCGTGATTCAGGATATGGAGGTCTTTGATATTTTTCTATGGCATTGAAGTCTATTTCATGTTAATTTTGACAAGTTCGCATGGTTCCTGATTGATAGTTGCAGGCATGTTCAGATCCTTCATACCGTCGGTTTCTATTATTTTCGTTGTTCAGCAATCGACTTTATTGAAGTTATATTTCCTCTTATAGGCGGCTGCGTGAACGATGGGCGAGTTGTCTCTTGAGTTGGTTTTTATCCGCTGCCCCAAGAAGTGGAAGGACATGGACTTTTGTATCTGTAAGTAAAGCATACAGACGTAAGAACCCGCAGTATCGACTTCTACGCTGATATCGACTTAAATATAGAAGCTTGAATACATTTTTTGTCTAAGAAAATCAGCCAGATATCTTATAAATTATTACAAATGCGAAGCAATACAAACACAGATAAAATAATCTAAATTTCAAAAATGTTATTGCTTACAAAATTTTACTAATTTAAAATATTATTATGTGAAAGTAATGTATTGGCAAATGAAACGTTTGTACTCACAGTCCCCATCATCACATCACATGGGCATAAGCATAAGCTGATACTGAAGAAGCTATGAAAAATTATTTCCACAAAGCATTCGAACATGCAGTACGGAAAATATTAAAATAAATGAAAGTAAAAAAATCAGAGAACTAAAAAGATATCACCACGTGGTATATTTCATGCAATTCAGTTTACGTGTCAATTGACAGCACATGAAAAAATATTTTTTTGATTTTAACATTTATTATATTTTTTCTTTTGGATTTTTTGTGAAAGAAAACTGAAGTGTGCCGTGAATTCTTATACCAAGCAGCTTTTTCACATATCTTTCGCAGTTTTTGCGCTATCCAATTTTGATGATTTCCCTTTTTTCTTTCAATTTTCGCGGCGTCTCGAACATCACACTGCAAGAACACACATGAAATGAATGCGAGTCACTAACAAAAGTTAAGCTGCTTGTCTCGGCTCCGCATATATTAACTCGGCTGTTATTGACGATTCTTTTCATGGCGAATTCTGGGATTTCGCTCCACAATTTTGCGTACTTCTTCATTCATTGTCTTATCTGTCCTGCAGTTGAAAGTTGATAAAAAAAAAAGGCAAAGAAGAATAACTGATCCGAAGGAGGTTCTTACGCCCAGACGATAAAATAGAAGCATCTTTCGGACATCTGATCCATTTTAGCGTCTTTAAAGTAGAAGTTAATAGCTATTATTATAGTATAAACCCCGTTTCGATGACAGATCAAATAGAATTAGAGGTTGATCGTATTACGAATGATATAACGAGACAGGGTAAGACCAACAAGGATCACATTACGACATATCCTAGAAAAGACACGTGAATTTCACAAGACACAAACCACCATTTTGTCGACACTAAAACCACTTTCGACACGATGATACGAACGAAGTTTTTCGCCTTGTCTGCACTAGGTATCCCGGCCAAAGATCGTTCATCTTGATAAAGCTATCACACCCACACAAAAGGGGATGTAAGATTGATTGGTTGACGACGAAATAGAAGACGACCGGGCCTTTATTGGAATGACCAGGTATGGAGACATCTCAGCATCCTTTGAATTCAACACAACTGGCGGTAGCGCACAAAAGATTTCAGCAGCTGTTGCGCCTTCTTGAGTGCGACCCATGACCCAACGATGCTTGTCGAACATCTAAGATTGTATTTATCAGCATAAACTTCGTTATTTTGCCTACAATATCGCGTTTGTACTGCAATCAAACTAAAATAGGCTTTAACTGTTTCCGTTTAAACTGTATAAATGGGAGGTACCATGCCGCATACATTCAAAGTAAACCGAAAGTTGTCATATCTCAGCAACTATTCAACACTAAGATATGTAATGTGGTGCATACAATAGCAGCCAGCAAGTCAAACATTTAATTTTCGAAAATATTTAAGATAAAATAATCAAGATATATATGTAAACAGATATGTGTTTAAATGGAAATATAGCCTGTACACATATGACCAATTATTAAAATTTCGTATTTCCAAAATTCATTTCATGTCTCATATAGAGAAGGACATTTTACTGGAACTACTAGCAGCGCCATGTTATAGGAACAGAGCTGAACTCGTCATATAAAATCATCTATTCGACGCAGATTCATAAGACATAGAAAAAAAGTCATAGCACAAAATATATGCTAGAGAATCTAAATATTCAAATTTGATGGCACTATCTATTACAGTCTCCAACATCTGGATATTTATACAAACAGCCAGACAGACGGTCATGTATATCAAACCGACTTTTGCTGTTGATCAAGAATGTATCTACGCCTGTTACTTATTTTTACACAAACTTAGTATACCTTTTTTTCTATGGAAATAGGGTATAAAAGGATCTTTTGGTTTGTATGGGCTCTATAGTAGCAAGTCGGTGACTAAGACATCCTCAGCTTTAAACAAGTGTCCATCGATATCTTTATAAGTAAAGTATTAATTTAGATTCATACATTCGTCTCGTTGAGCTGATCATGAATATATATACTTTATGGGGTCTCCGATGCGTACATTCAATGGCAACAAACTCTGTGACTAAATGGTATTACTATTCATTTTACAAAAATATTTCCCTGTATGCGTAATTTTAGCATAGTGATTTATGATGCCACTGTGTACTTATTTTCTCGAGTGCTCAGCCTTAGGATTTTCCCTCGTTTATGTTTCCATTCATGAATTATTTTATTTTATTTGAAGGCTTGGAATGACAAGAGAAACTTATGGGCCGCAGTTTATCATCTGCCTTTTATAAAAACCTCTAATTTCCTCCATCCCAAACTATACACTAATCTAACATAAGCTTTGCTAATAAAAATGTTAATGCGCCAAAAAGTTCAAACACCATAAAAAGAGGAAACAAAAATCGTTAAATCTCGTACTACTTGTGCCAGAGATTTTCAATTTTAATTAAAAGTTTTCGCTACATAAAGCAACTTCAAGCGAGGGTGTATCTCCCAAATTAATAAACGTCGTTTTTCTGCTACTATGTTGCGATGAGCCTAAAATATGTTGCGCGGACTTGTATGCAGCAAAAAATGTGTCTAATTTCATTGTAATATATTTATTTTCTAAATAGTTTGTGTTTCATAAATTTGAGCTTAAAAAA
>JAWNNP010002914.1:0-60876 GCA_035044805.1 Leucophenga maculata | reverse complement strand
ATGGCCAATAAAAATTTTTACGTAATCTTTGCAATGTCTTAGCGACACCTTCATGACACTTATTTTGCGGAGCATGTATATTGGATAGCACTTTCTGCGTAAGGTCTTTGGGTATCCAAAGTTTCCAATTTGACATCTCACTTACAATATCACCTTTAGCAAATTCGGACCGTTTATAAATTTTATTGTCTACGAGCTGTAAATCGGGCAACTTCGACCGATTTTCTTTAATTTGCTGTCTCAGCTTTACGTACTCGGGACTATTAAATGAAGGGTCGTACAGATCGATTGTGGCACAAATTCCCAATCCGCATAATTCATCTTCAAAATTTTGTCTCGATAACGCATCTGGCACTATGTTCAGTGAACCACGTCGATGCTCAATTTTGAATCGAAAGCCCTGAAATTTTAAAGACCATCTTGCAAGCCTACCACTCAAATCACTTTGATTCATTAACCACTTCAGGCTAGCGTGATCGGTCACTATCTTAAAGTCTTGACCTTCAACATAGGCACGAAATTTCCTAAGAGCCAAAATTGCAGCCAGACACTCCGGTTCCGTTACACTGTAATTTTATTCGGCTCTTTTCAGCTTCTTTGAAAAGTATGCAACCGATACTTCCATGCCTTCACTATTTAATTGTGCCAAAACAGCACCAACACCAAGTTTACTTACATCACAATGTATTATGAACGGCTTAGAATAATCTGGATTAACCAGTACTGGAGCTGTCGATAAAAGTGTTTTCAATAGATTAAACGACTGCTCTGATTCATCTGTCCATTCAAAGTTCTTCCGTTTGGAAAACATTTCAGCTAAAGGCGCTGTAACTGCTGCATAGTTAGGGATAAATCTCCTGTACCAACCTGACATTCCAAGAAATCTCCTAAGTTGCTTCACAGTCACTGGTTTTAGATAATTTTGTACGGATGCTATTTTATCAGGATCGCTTTTTAAAGTTCCATTGCCAACTATATAACCCAGGTATTTAACCTCTGTGAGACATAATTTGCTCTTTTCAATGTTAATTGTTAAACGTGCTTTCCTCAAACAATTGGCAACATCTGCTAAAATCTCTAAATGTTTATCTAGCGACTCCGATACGATTAAAAAATCATTTTATATGACCTAGGTCGTCAAATCTAGGCCACATTGACTTATCTAGTAGCAGAAACTCTGGTCCAGTAAACCACTTTTCGCACGACTTAAAGCTGCATACTTTAGTGGCGCAGTCCACTGAACTAGTTTTTGATGGCAATCAGTGTCACTGGTTAACGTTTGTGTCTTCGAGTATGACGAACTGTTGAAAACTTTTTGGATCCATTCGAAGCCACTTGAGCACAGTCTTTGAGTCAGTCCACTACCAAGATGAGTTTATTGATAGGCGGTGGTTATTTTGTATTTTTCGCGCCAACCTTTTACCCAACACAGCTGCTTGCAACTCCAATCTGGGTATAGATAGCGGCGATAGTGGCGCTACTTTAGCTTTCGCTGCAAGTAGGCTTACGTGAACTTGGTTACCTCGTTTGATGCGCAGAAAACAAATGGCGGCGTACGCTAATTCGCTGAGTTGCGATTAATAGATCAAGCAATGAGTTGAGTAGGTCTGGCCCTCGATTTATAAAATCGTTTAAGGTGTATCCGTTGGACTGCGCGGCTGCATCCAATACTAGTCGTATTCTATCTGGCTTGTTGGGGTTAACGGTGATGAATGTTGGCAGATACCAAACTTTTTTGTTGGTTGTAGTCAGCTCTTCTGCTGTTAGTTTTCGGGCGTACTTTTTCGCCAGTAGGTTGTTGATTTCCTTTTTAATCTGAGTCTTTAGAATCGGCTGTTTTTTAAACTTACGGCTTAGGCACATCAGGCATTGGTAGGCGTGCTCATAGCTGCTAGGAAGGTTGTCTGATATTTCATTCTATGGCAAGACGATTTCGTACCGGTCACCTTTAAATGTGGCTGTCGAATCCATAGTTTTTAGTACCATTGAATCGCTAGCGGACATAATTGTTTTTTCCGAGGCGATGTCAAGGCTGAAGGCTTGTTTCACTGCTTCATGTTACTCCACGTTATAACGTTCGCAGTCACAAGTGTGAATATTGACGCGCAATTCAGTTTGTGTTTTTTTGTTTCCACCTTGAAGGGTCCATCCTAGACGCGTCTTCGATGGAATTGGTTGATACCATGAACATTCGCGCACCTTGAGTGATACGGTACCAATTTAAATTGATGGGCGTGCGCTTTTATATGATTAGCCGAGAAATACTCATACCCGGCCAAGAATGAGTATTTCTCGGCTTATACAGACATGTCGACTGATTGTACTGGCAAGTTGATGTCACCTACGCTATGTACGTTGCGTAGTGTAAACCTGGCACCAGTCTGCACGATCTCGACCTTTAAATGGACACGTACAGATGTGTCTTCCATGCGTACTGTATCGCCGGTCCATCGGAGGCATAGAGCTTTTCTCGTGCCGCTAATGTTAAGTTGTTTAAATGTTGCTTCTTTGATGAGTGTGACTGACGAGCCCTCATCTAGAAATGGAAAAGTATTAATAAATTTGTTTGCAGAATGAATGCGAATTGGAATGATACGGAAATAGGCTTCGTCTTTACTGGCTCTATTTCGTGGTTGTGCACATTCCCACTGCTGTTTAAATTTTTACTGAGGCCGCATAGTTTGCTCATGCATTAGTGGATGGTGATTTGCGCCGCAACCGTCGATGCCACAGATTCTGCTGCTAAAACATTGCCTGCGGTGGCTGTTTAGGCACTGGTGGCATAGTCGCTTTGCGTGCGCTACGTTTTGCTTTTGTTGCAGTGACAATTTTGAAAACGCTTCACACTGCTGCACTTTATGGCTTTCACAATTACATGATACGCACTTCACTGTTGTAGTCACTGTACTGCTCTGAGCGTTGTCCTCATTCCGGTGGTGGTGGACGTTTGCGCCCTTATATAGTGGTACGCTCACCTGACTGGCTGCTGGCGCAATGTTGTAGATCCAATCGCTGAACACTTTTACAGATGGTTCACTGCGTTTTTTGGATGCATTGCCCATGACAACTTTAGTTGTGTAGGGAGCTTATCCACGAGCTCCTGTACCAGCATAGGATTCAGCATGTGTGCACTTAGATGGCAAGCCTCCATCGTTGTGTATATATTACTCACACACAGTGCATACTCGATAAGTGGCTCCAACTTATCTTTTGGTGGCGGTAACTGGCGAGCTTCGTTGATCAGGTAATTCAGGTCGTCCAAAGCACATGCGCAGCATTTGAATTATCTCCGGCACCATTGCCGGGAGCAATAATCTGCTTTGTACGAGCTCACGTGCCTTACCTTTAAGGCATTTTGTTGCAACATAAAATTTTCTGCTGGCGTATAGCCTGCAATATTTGAGCTAGACTCAAAGCTGCTAATGAACAACGGCAATTGTTTCGGGTCGCCGTCGAATGTTGGCAAATCTCGAGGAATTGCTTGTCTGGCTGCTAATTGTGCAGTATTTGGTATTTTTAATAACTTGTCTTGCAGTGTTTGCATACTGACATTATTATTTGAGTATGCATTGTCTCTCCAAGTATGTGTGTGTGTTTGAACTGCAGCCATTTCTAACAATTGGCGCATATGTTCGAACAGATTGATCGAACATTGTACTACCGTGGTTATTGTTCTCGGTGTTCTACACTCGCAACCCCAACTTGCCTCGGTAGATTCTATGTTGACTCCAGCACAATCGTAGTGGTAGCAGTTGTTGCATTTATTGCATTGCATCATTTGATCGGCATCCGGCCCCATACACTTTTTGCAATTAAATGCGCGACGCGTGGCTTTTGTTTCGGGAATTTTACGATTTATCAGTGCGGGTGGCTAGTAGATTTCTTCACTTTTCTCTTGCAATAGCTTTTAAGCAGTTTTATTTAATTTTTATTGCAAATTACTCTAGAGGAATTTTATTCTTTTAGTTGTTAAATTATTTTTGAAAAATGTTAGGTTAAGTCTGAGCCAGGCTTACAACTTAAGAGAGCATGCTCGTTTTGTCGTTTGATTTATATTTTATTTAGGTGTTAATATGTATTTAATTATAGTTTTACAATTATTTAACGAGCGAGCCAGCGAGCAAGAGAAAGCTTCAAAAATAATTTGTCGCCTTCACAGTCTGTACTTAACTGACCTGCAGCAGCAGCTGCATGTCCTATATATAGCCCTAAAATGTTGGAATATATTTTCCCGCCTTTTTGTACATAAGTAGCGTTTTAGCTTTTAGATAACTTGCAGTATTTTAAGTTTTGCAGTATTTTAAGTTTTGGAATAAAATAATTATAAGAGAGTACAAGTAGCTGTATTTATAGTGGAGCTTCGCTAAACGGTGGCAACATACGCCGTAAGTATCAAAACAAAACTTGGTTATTGAAACTAAATATCGACTGCGGAAAAATTAAGGAGATTGTTCTCTGTAGCGATCGGTCGATCATTAGGGTCAACCGCCTCTAAATGACGCAATTCCAGAACATCACTAAAAGACATTCACCTACACTTTAAACAATCTCGCACCCAGATCTAACACTTTTTACCTTACTTACTTACTTATGTGGCCGTCAACCGTCTGCCGGTCATGGTCGCGTCTAGGAAGGCGCGCCAGCCTCCATCATCTTGTGCGCGCTGGCGCCAGTCGTTTTGAATGCCAATTACTTTTTACCTGATATAGAAAAATCAGAGAGCCTACCGGTCGTGACCTCGGATCCTAATGCCAAAGTTGCACGCGTTTCTAGTCGGATCAAATAAATCACCATCAGCGAAAATTATGTCAAATCAAAAATGCAGGAATAATAATGCAAATGAAATGTTAAATAACTGTAAGGTATTGTTAACAATTATTACGACTACGCCGAAATTTAAAATAGAGCATCCAAGTATACTAATGATGTTAAGTAAGAAGGACTCAACCAAAAAATTTGATCTGCTTTAAATTGTATCAACATACAGCGGCCTACTGTATGGATCTATTTACTAATATACTCATAAAGCGATTGCTGCTACTGAACACCTAATCCCATTAAAGATACTCACTAAAAGCAATGCTACCAGAATAATTTATTAAAGAACATCTTTCCATCATGTCACCAGTTGATCTATCACACTGTGCACATCTTTCTTGAATGTAACAAAAATAAAACTTCTGCTTTGGATATCCAACGTTGCACACATCACCATTGATGTCACAACGTGAACACCTCTACTACTTCTGTAGATGCTTCACCTTGGGAGCCAAAATATGTAGTGTACCAGATACAGTTGAACTTTCGGCCCCACGTTGGGCGCCAAAATATGTAATGCACCAGATACAGTTGAACTTTCGGCTCCACGTTGGGCGCCAAAATATGTAATGTACCAGATACAGTTGAACTTTCGGCCCCACGTTGCACAGTGGTTGGGCTTGTATGGAGACGCGGCCAAAAATACTTCTAGTGGACATATCGTTATGAAATTAATACCAAAAATCTAAAAAAATATTTTAAGTATATGATAAAAAAATTGGTCATATAGGACGTCTATATCATATAGCTGCCATAGGAACAATCGGTTAAAAATCAGCATTTAGTATGAAAAACTTTTTTGTTTTTTAAGGTATCTTAACCAATCTTTCAAATTATATGTTTGGAGCAGGTTTATATATCCTTACCAAATTTGGTTAAAATCAGAGAACTATATCTTATAGCTCCCATACAAAAAGATGGTGCAACTTTTAAAAAAATTGTTCTTTTCCAAGGCCTATATTTAATATTTGATCTGTAAATGAGAACGCTGGTGAAATCTTAGTCTCCAAAAGTAAAAACAATCACGAATTCATATAAAAAGTATTTTATTCATCTAGCAACAAATGCACACCGCTTAACAATTTTGTTTTTTTTTGTGCATGGCAGTTTTCTTTGCCCAGTTATGAAAGGGTCTGAACTTAAGAGCAATCTATTAAATAAATCCCTATTTGTGTCAACTCGTGACATTTTCCTAGTATGATACTCTCTAAATTTTTTTATGTCTTTATTTTTGGATTCGGCAGCTTCTTCAGATAACTCTCCTATCGAAACAAGCGCATAATTTATAATTTCCGGGCCGTGGACTAAAACTTTATGCACTGAAGGTGGAAGGTAATACCATGGGTATAATTTAATTTGCATTTTTGCGGTGTCAAGTGCAAAGCTTCCAAATTTTTCGGTATTTATTTTATATCCAGATGCCATGCATTGGTAGGAAGGAAGTCTTACTATTAACAAAACTACGAAAGAGCAAATATTGATGTTTACTCATATTTGTATCAAGAAAGAGTGACAAGACTTCATCCACATTAAATTCGGTAAACGTTGGTTGAGATGAGTTGCATGAGCGTACTACAGCAGCCATAGATTCGTCACCTTGTGATAGATCAGCAATTCTTCGTCGTTTTGTCCGCTTAGAAGCTTCCATAAAATCTATTTTCGGTCGTCCACGGTCAGAACTTTTGGATGTGGATGGGGCACAGCTTAACTGAATTGTTTCCTTTTCCTTCAGCCAATCAAATTGACTTTGGAGAATTAAAGCTTTCGTACGATTGTATTTTAACCAAAACGTAACAATCCTTTTACATATGTATCCAATTCGCTTTGCTAGTTCACTCATGTCAGCAATATAGCCGTTTTTTATGATGTTCGCTTCTTGGCCTTCAATCAAATTTTTTTGTCTTTCTGCGGCGCTTCCCTTTTCGCCGCACCATAAATTAAAAATATAAGATCGTGCAAACACACACTTATAAGAAGAACCTATTGAAATTTAGTGCAAGGGAATATCAAACAAAATAAAAACTATTAGTAAATGAACAAACAGTTTTGGAAAGGTAAACACAAGCATGACACACGAAGACAGAGCAACAGCATAACAAGTAAATAAACGGCAAAACTGACCCTGAAAAAGTTAAGATGGTGTTAGTATTTTTACGATATTAGGCACATTGGCAAATTCTGGCAGAAACTTTTTACACATTTGTTACCTTTGGAGACCGACAAACACATTGGTATATAAACAAATTGTGGAATTTTGTGGGATCACTACTAAAACTTCAGCTAAACATGAAAAAGACGTTCAAAATATATGCAAAAAACATGTATTAGTTCACATTAATATAATAATAACAATAATTATTATTAATATATCAAATTATATCTCATTTTATAGAAAATACCTTCAACTTCAAAATCCATTACAAATAATTTTAATTTGAACACGTAAATAATGATCTGACCACTTCAAAGTTCGGTTTACTTGTGAAATATTCTCGATGCGCGCAGCTGCGCTTTACAAATGAGCAACTGTTCACATCTTCAATTCTATTTTTAGAAAATCCCGTTAGATTTCTAGAAAAATCTGGTTTGCCATGAAGAAGCTTGGACATTTTAGAGGCGATTTGTTTACTTTTCGTACATTTTTGCCGTTATCAGTTTTTTTGTTTTTGGCCTATGGGAGCAACCACTGTGCGTTGGTCTCCCAAATATGTAATGTACCATAACTGGTACTAATATGTGCTTGTTCCATGAACAAAGAGAGACAAAGATTGCCAGCATATGTGACCCAAAAAGCAACATTTGAATAAAGGCTAATAAAGACAAGAATGCCTTTTGGTAAGATTCCTTAACGCAATCTATACAAAAATACGCTGTTAAATCTTTCATTTTGAGTTCTTTTCTGGGTAATGAAATAGCCGGGTTGATAGAGCTAGCGGTCAGCCGGGTTGGGAAGGTTCTTGGCTAACTATTCTATTCTATTCCTATTTCACATACCTCATATTTATTATAGAGCCCCACTTACGCCACAAAAATATAAACTAAAAACAACGATACTACTATTAATTGAACACAATTTAAAAAGGGGTAACTGATATCTATGACGGTGGTTAGTAAGTAGCGTTGGAATGCACTCACTAATGGTTGTGAAGCTAGCATCTTTTCCCTACCCTACCGTGATCCGGGTATGCTGATATTAACTTTAACCGGATCCCTAAAGTATCTCAGATGTTATTGAGATGACAGTGTCTTCACCCACCCAACCTATGATTAATTGATGGCTGTATTCAATTTTACAATGAATCCCAAAAACGCTCCTTGAGCGCTAGTTTAGTCCATTACCTCAGAAATTAAAATTGTTTCTAATTCATTATAAACTTTTATTTCTAAAATTTCTAAATTTCAATTCACACAATAAATTCATTATCTTTCGGTAATCTTAGTACATTAGATATTAACTAGGAGTGAATCTTTACAAGCTCTAACTGAATACAAATAAGATTATATTACTGCAATTATTTTAATTCACTTCTGGCTGTAACTAAAATTAGGTTTAGCGAATTTTACGTACTATTAATTAATTAGCTCAATAATAAGATCTGTATGATCAAAAATTTAAATATTCAGAAAAATATAGGTATGCGCACTCTTTAAAACTTAAACAAGGATCACTTGGTTAATTCATTGTTGGTTTAACCGGTATTACTTTAGTTCTTTGACAATTGAAATAATGCAATCAAAACAAAAGCAGCTCATATATATGTACATACCCAGACATACATATATACAAATTACGTATAGATATATTTATGGGGCATTATTCCTGAACTGCTGGAAAAATTTTGTGGTGGTGGCTACATCGATAAATTCAAAAGCTCATATTTTTTTTCTATTAAAGCAATTTTATCTTCTTAAATGGATTCTGAAAGGTAATTTAATGCGCAGGTACAACAGTTAAATGAGCGCTAGCGTTTTCGCGTCTTTTCAAATTTCGACGCGACCTTGCGCTCATTTAACTGTTGTATCTCGGTAAGTATTATGTTCTCCATTTTTTCTTCATAGGTTTTTTGTAGTAAAAAAGATGGGCTTTCGATTAAAAAAAAGAAAAAAAAACTAAAAATGCCTCGAAAAAAATTTACTTAAAATATTATTAAAGGGCATTCAATTACCTTTCAGAATCCATTTTAGAAGTTAAAATTGCTTTAATAGAAAAAAAGTTATGAGCTTTTGAATTTATCGATGTAGCCACCAACAAAAAATAGTTGGGGCAGTTCAGGAATAATGCCCCTTATATAGATATATAAATATACATACATACACATACATAGACATATAGATATGTACTACTTTTGAGTTAATATGCCTGCGAACAATACAAAACCAAATCTTTCAATCAAAAGATATTTATAAATTCAAATGTAAGCAATAAAAAAAACTGCGCAACACTTTACGTTTGGATGCTGCTTAAGTATTTTAATTTCTCATCCCATTCGATTCAACTATGTTCAAAAGCTTAAACGAAATACCCCTACATACGCAGAAAGGCCTTTCGTTATTGTAGCTGTGGCTTTTGTGGCTGTAGATGATGTTGATGTTGTTGCGGTTATTGCTGAATAATGTTGTTTTGTGTTGTTGTTGTTTGATTAATTAGGAATTAGAATATATGCATTTATATATATGTAAAAGACAACTTCTAACTTTTCCCTAGTGATCAATATTTAGTTTCTTTTAACAATAAAAAATTAATGATTTTACCGTTAGAACAAAATTTTCTTAACACTTTAAGCACGATATAAACTCAACTTCTATGCTTCAATAACACTTCGCTCTTTTGAGCCGAATTAAATTTACATTTTAGATTTATTACATTATTAATCAGAGGGTAGGCCTCAGATGCATACACTGCAGTAGGTGAATTATAACAAAAAAATAAATAACGCCAGAGAGAAGGTAAATTATCCTGGAGGCCATGTAGATCAAGCTGGACGGGGAAATTAATACATGCGGAACAAGGAAATTAAATCCTGGTGGCAAATTAAAACATTCTGGAGGCTTAAATCCTGTCGCAAATTAAAACATTCTGCAGGCTTAAATCCTGCCGCAAATTACAACGTTCTGAAGGGGAGTGTGAGCGCGCTTGATGTTGAAGCGAAATTCTTCCTCGTCCTTTCCAGACCAATCTCTGCATCAAATTTATAATTTTGTTGAAGCCTTTTATCTTTTACAGGTAGATCCACCTACCTGTATTCTCGTTTCCCCTCTGTATATTTTCAAATTTTATTTCGAACATTGCACCACTGTGCCAAGGCAATCAAACAGTAAGCGAAAATAGCCAAAATCGCCGCCTGCACTCTTCTACCGATCGATCTACGCAAAAATTAATACATGAAACTGTTGTTGTTGCACAAAACAAATCATTTACCTGTGATGCGCTTACCGCTATTTTTGTTGGTGCTTTCCATAATTATCTTTTTTTTTACAAAAAAATAATTATAAGAATGCACTGGCAATGGCTTTAACTTTAATTAGCACATGCTAATTTATAAAATAGACAAATAATTGAATATATTGGCACCGATTAGCGGAGCGGACGTCTTGTTCGCCTGAGAATCTAACGAGAAAAGGAACGAGTTGAACTCAGTTACAACTCATGTGACCCCTTAACACACCTCAACCACTGAACTGTAATTTAACAGCTTAACTGCCCTTGCTTTTCCACAACTCTTTCTTATTCATTATTTAGCCTATTAAAATATTTAAATTTTGTAACGGAATAATAAAAATTAATTCATTTAAATAACTTGGTATAACCGAAATTGTCCATTTCAAAGGATAATGACAAAAAAAGTCTGCCCACTTCGAGGACAGCTGGCCTCTGGTGGCTGCCATAAACATAAAACTCTTATTTCCCTTGGTATTGCATATTACCGATGTTATTTACACAGAATTTAGAAAAGCTTTTGACAGTGTATGTCAATGTCACCTTATACATAAACTGAAAGCTTTAGGATTTCCACATTCTTTTGTTAATTGGATACAATCCTACCTTATAGGTAGATCTCAAAATATATTATTTAACAATTGTTTGTCGATATCTATTAATGCGTATTGTGGTGTTCCTCAAGGAAGTCACCTCGGGCCATTGCTCTTTAGTTTATTCATAAATCTCCGTTTAGCAATAAATCATGCTTAGTAAGGATATTAGTAGGGATATTTGTATTAATGATTTAGGTGTCCTTATGGACCCTAAATAGAGCTATAACAATCATATTGTGTGCTTGGTTAATAAAGCTAAAGGTGTTATTGGCTTTATTAAGCGGTGGTTTAAGGAATTTAATGACTCTTATACTACTAAACTTCAATACACATCACTTGTTCGTCCGATTTTGGAATTTGCATCATGTGTTTGGAACCCACATTATGTAATTCACCAAGATCGTATCGAGTCTGTTCAAAAACAGTTTCTGTTATTCGCCTCAATTGGGCTTCTGATATACATCTCCCCTCAAATGTTGATCGACTAAAACTTATTGATCATCCAACTCTATCTGCTCGACGGTCAATGCTCTCTGTAGTTTTCCTTCACAAGATTCTTTGTGGGGAAGTCGATTCTCCTTATTTACTTCCATCTTTATCTTTAAATGTTCCCTCTCGCTTCACGCGAAACTATGTGCCTTTATGGTTGTCATTTTGCACAACAAACTATGCTTGCCACGATTCTGTTCGGTCTCTCTGCTATAAACTTTATAAAGAAATCTGCCCTCAATTCTAACCGTCAATAAATTGTAATTTTATTTTTCCATTTTCATTTAATGATTTGTAATTGCGACTGCTTGAACCACTCCATGGCTGTGAGTTGAGGCACAATCGGTCAACTGGGCGACCAAACAATAATCCTCCAACGGGTCTGAGAGGTCGTAACTTTCCTCCTATTTTAGCGATAAGTTAGAAAATAGATGTTCAGTGAGTAACTTAGTTTTAAAATATATGAAATGCAACTGTTTAAATTTATGTAGTTGTAATCAATTTAAATATAGTTTAAATTAATGAATTAAATATAAATAAATAAATACATAGTGACGCCATGGTATAAAGACTAAAGGTAGCGCAAACTGGTGTGCAACATTTATCTCTCTCTGCGCATCTTCGTCACATGCTCAGCATTTTTTTATCCCGTAATACATTTAGTGTGAATTTCATACTTTTTTTGAGTGAAATTCGTTTGTTAAAACTTAAAGATAATTTAATATGCAACATTTTACTAATTAATGGTTTTATTGAGTTTGTCATTTGAGGATGCTTTTTTATAATTAATTGAATTAATTGTCTTGTATTAAAATACATTATAGACCTGAAAAACAATTACTTCACTTTTAAATAACAGTTTACCTCTTGAGCAGCACTAATGTGTTGTTTAATATAATCTTTTGTAATTGAAAGTTTACCGTTCGTTATTCGAAATATGCTTTCTAACATAATAAAGTCGTCTAAAATTTTTAGTGAAGCCCACCTTTGCTATAGGTTCGAGGGACTCGAACATCAAATACATCAAAACAGCATCTTGTCTAATGAAGTCTCTTGTACAAATATGTGTTTTTATTTGTCAATAAATACCCAATATGTATTTACCGTTTTCGACAGTTTATGGCGTTCAAACCAATTTTTCCAGCTTAGCCTAGAATTGCAACTCTAGTTATCGCCTGCGCAGCCGTGTTCGAAAATAATCATTTGCACTTTTTGTCGTTCTCATTTAGTAACTATTTACTGTTGTTTTTTTGCGATATGGATACATCTCCCGGCCCTGACAAGTTTTCCATTGATAAGAAAACATTTGTCAATAAAGTGAGCTCTTATTATCTTCATTATATGCAGCACATCTGCGAAATAATAGATATACCCTTTGCTTGGCGCGGGAAACGAATACAAAGTGAAATGGTAAAACAGATAGCTGAGCATGATATGTCATCGACTCGATTTTTTTACTCTCTCGCTCGCTCGCCGAATAACGGACCTGTACGTTGCATTACCTCCTATTCTTTATACCACGGGTGGTCAACCGGTCGATCGTGACTATTAGTCCATTCGATCGTGGCAAGGGAAAATATATGCGTAGAACGACTATAATTGGACTAATAGTCGCCATTGACCGGTGGGTGTATATACTATACATACTATTTAGTCGTTCTACGTATTTATATATCTTGCCACGATTAACTAAACTTATAATCGCGATCGACCGGTTGACCACTCCTGCTTTATATTATGTACCATGGGTACATCAATCGTTTTGACTTTGCTCATGATACAATTCATGTATGGTAGTGCGAAACTGCTCTGCGAAACTCTCTTTTTTGTAGAGTCTTTCAGTTGTGCAGTGACTGTTGTAGCGGAAGGTTGTGTGTGCGCATCGTAGCGGAAAAAATCTACGCCGAGTTCCAAGTAATGCGAATAAAAGAATATAATGGGAGGAATCAACTGCCTTAACGTTTAATAAAAATAGCAGAATATGTGATATATAAAATAATAAAAAATAATAATCAACAACAAACAATTTGTATAGTTGTTTCCTGCAGCACAAAAAATATATCAAAGCCATATACATACGATTACATAGTTGTATGTGTATATAGAAATTTGTTTAGAAATTCACGCATGTATATGTGTGCTCTCTTATATCATTTTCTCGCTCTTTTGTTCTCTGGGGCCGGAAAAAATATTTCTTACTACCTTATATTTGTTGTATCATGACTTTTCGGATGTGCTCTATAATTTTAAAAAACATTTTTTCGATAACAACGTTAACCGGTGCATGGGGCACCCGAAAATAGCGTAGCTATTCTTTAGGTTTTAAATTATTTTTTGTCCGTCCGTCTAAACTTATGCAATAATTTTCGTCATTTCACATTTCATTAATCCTGTGACTGACAACACATGTATCGAGTATATCCATATCGAGTATACCTATATCGAGTATAAATTTTATGACTTAAAAAAAAGAGTTCCTAATACAAAATTATTTACTTTTCTAGCGGACTGGGCTTGTTCTGTTGTTTGTATAAGGAGCGCTGAGTTAAGTTCTCACTGAACATCAACTCAGTGCAGTCGTGCTTAAAGTTAGCTTTAACACAATTTTACATATACATCGTTATTAAAACATCTTATCAAACATAGCACAAAGCGGTTTAATAGTCGGCAAATATGTGGTGTGTGTCTTTGTTAAACTAATGGGTCTTTCCCAAGATTTGCCGTAATGTGAATATTTGGTCACTGGTCGACGTTTTTGGTCTAAAGTCACACTAATATAGTCCTATCAGTGAATCCGTATATGGCTTCAGCCTATTACACAATACGCGCGACAGAATCTTACATCCGATGGAAAGAAAACTTATTCCACGGAAGTTGGCGAAAACAGCGTGGTCTCCATTCTGAAAGATAGGACAGAGTACACTGAGATTCCAGTCATTGGGTATGCGTTCATCGGACCATATCGATCTCTTTTTGCTAAATTATCGTAAATGCCATTTTTACGAAATTGAGTTTTTGATGCAAGGTTGTTCTTAAGTTACCCACTCACCATCTGATAAAATATGATAATGATACTCTTTGTAGCTATAAAGATATGATGAGTAACATTTTATTGTATGTGTCATGCCGATTTTCTTTAGTAGCACATAAAATTATTCCTCTACACTCACTTTGATGAAATATTACCAAACAAAACAAAATATTTACATATATATGAATAAGCAGATTAATATTTTTGTGTTGTCTTAAGTCGACGGAAGAGTTTCAACGGCATATCAGAGATAAAGAAGAGATCAAATCTCGTTTCATTAAAGATCAGAGGGGAAGTAAAATTGTCTTAAGTCGTCAGTTGCATCAAGTCGTCAGTCGTCTATTACTACAATTAAATGTCTATTACTACAATTAAATATCTATTACTACAATAAAAAAACAGACTAAAATAAACATTAATATTTAGTATACAATATATTTCACACATATAGTTTACTTCTTAAATTGGGGGGCTCCAACCCTTAAAGAAACTAAAGCAAAAAAAGTCGTATAGCGGCGTCGAGTAAATAATAAAAATTAAATGTGCTGAGGATAATATAGTAAAAAGTGCGAAAAAATTAAATGATGGAAAGTTGTCAAAAACTAAGCTGAAAGTTGTTAAAAGTTGTAAAAAGTTGTAAAAATTTATACAGTTGAACAGTTGTGTAGTTGTACAGTTGAAAACGATCGAGAATTTTTTTGAAGACGCAATTAAATTTCTGTTACGGCATCAATCAAACAAAAGCGATCGTGTTTAAAAATTGTAGTTGGCTTTTTTTTTTTTACATAGTCGCGACAGTGAACGAAGATAGAACAGCAAGCAGATCAAAAATCATATACGCAGTTATCGCGAAGGAAGGAGAATAAAGGAAGGACTAAACATCAGCAGGTGTCAGTGTTTATGTACTTGTATGTAAACATATACGTCAAATCGAATTTTTGTGCGTAGTTTCCGAAAAAGAAAAAGAGAGAAGCGCCTGGACGAAAGGAGCAGAAACGGAAGGAAGCTGAAGCATTTGAAACAGACAAGCAGAAAGTCGATACAATGAGTGAAGATAATAATGTACCGGCGGACAACGAGACAACAATGCAGCAAATGCTACAGTATTTAATGATGAAAATGCAAGCTGATGAGCAAAGGCATACTCAAATCACAATTTCAGCTGATAATTTTGATAACGTAGTGTGCGAATGTGATGGTTATTCAGTACCAATAATTAAGTAGTTGGACATTGTTGAAAAAATGCAGACGCATATGAGCAGCCAGATAAACAGAAGTATGTACAGGCTCGTGACAAAATGTTCGGTGTTGTTGTTGAAAGCCGAAAGTTGTCTTGAATACGAAGATTTAAAGCGCACGATGATTAAAGAATTTGATTGTGAGTTTAATAGTGCTGACATTCATCAAAAGTTGCAAGAACGAAAAAAAAAATTGATGAGACATTCCATGAATACATGTTGAATATGAGAAAATTAGGATCGCTGGGTAACGTTGAAGATGCAGCTGTATTGCGCTATATAGTTGATGGACTTTATTTGAAAATTGAGAACAAGTTTGCCATGTACCGCTGCAAGTCGTATAAAGCACTAAATTTATATATACATATGATCGGCTGTGGAGCAAGAAAGGCGAGTGTTTGAGGATGTTGAGCTGTTACGTGACAGAAATGAAGCTCGAAAATTCTATCAAAAGATCAAGCGTCTAACTGAATGTTTTAAGCCCGGAGTAACTTTCTGTAAGGATGACAATGAAAATCTGGTAACGGATGAACAGGAATCACTGAGATTATGGAGGAGTCATTTCTCCAACCTACTCGGAGGCGATGAAGCGCACAATACCGCCGATAGAGAAATGACACCGGAACCACCAGTTAATGATGGCACTATTGTAGAGCCACCGGACTATAACGAGGTCGATTCAGTTATTAAAAAGCTGAAAAATAACAAAGCGGCAGGCTCTGATGGGCTTCCATCTGAGTTATTTGAGTCCGGCGGCGAAGAGTTGGTTATGCAAGATATGGTCCGATGAACGCATACCCAATGACTGGAATCTCAGTGTTCTCTGTCCTATCTTTAAGAAAGGAGACCCCACTGTTTGCGTCAACTACCGCGGAATAAGTTTCCTTTCCATTGGATATAAGACTCTGTCGAGCGTATTGTGTAATAGGCTGAAGCCATTTACGAATTCACTGATAGGACTATATCAGTGTGGCTCCATAAAAAAGGTCGACCAGTGACCAAATATTCACATTACGCCAAATCTTGGAAAAGATCCGTGAGTTCAACAAAGACACTCACCACCTATTTGTCAATTATAAAGCCGCTTTCGACACGCCGATACGATCGAAGTTCTTCGACGCCCTGTCTGCACTAGGTATCCCGGCAAAGATTGTCCGTCTTTGCATGGCAACGCTATCTAACACACAAAGCGTTGTAAGGGTGGGGAAAAATCTCTCCGACCCCTTGATACCAAGAGAGGTTTCAGACAGGGCGATGCTCTGTCGTGCTATTTTTTCAATCTCCTGATTGAATACATCTTACGCCAATGTCCGTACATACAGAGAATGTCGGGCTCGATCTTCCAAAAGGAAGTGACACTCCGTTTTTTCTCGCCAAAATTCAGCCGATCATATACTTACTTACTTATATGGCCGTCTGCCGGTCATGGCTGCGTCTAAGAAGGCGCGCCAGCCTCCATAATCTTGTTCTTTACCACTATGGACCTTGAATTGAAGAGGAATGTAAGCCATATACAGCTTTTGTCACAAGAGAAGGATTATTCGAATTCAATACAGCGCCGTTCAGATTTAGATACTAGCCTGCAGCGTTTATACAATTTGTGAACCATATATTCCAAAAGTTGATCAACGGAGACATAACGCAGCTATACATGGATGACATTATCATATATGCCGCTTCGTCACATAAATGCATGGAGGAAACAAAGAAGGTACTTGAGACAGCTATGCAGTACGGGCTGAAAATAAAGTGGAAGAAATGTAATTTTATGCAGTCACTCATAAATGTTCTTGGTCATATAATTGAAGAAGGTAAAATTTGGCCAAGAAAAGAGAAGATCACAGCAGTCAGTCGTTTTGCAGAGCCGAAAAACATCAAAGCAGTTTAAGCGTTTCTTGGTCTCACTGGAGTTTTTCGAAAATTCATTTCTGGATACGCTCAAGTAGCATGACCGCTGACGAATCTGTTGAAAAAAGACGTGGAATTCAACATTGGTCCTGCACAGTCCTGCCAGTCGATACAATAGATGAAACAGTCGCTTACGAATGAACCAGTGTTACACATTTATTCACGAGAGGCACCTACAGAACTACATAAAGATGCGTCCAAGAATGGTTTTGGTGCAGTACTATTTCATGAATTTGAGAATATACTTCATCCACTGTATTTTTGAAGCAAAAAGACATCTGAAGCGGAGTCCAAAAAAAGCCTTGAAGAAGTTTCGCCATCATTTATTGGGAGTCCGCAGAGTGTGCAGAGAGTTCCGCATTTAAGTAGACTACGAGAAATCAAGACGTCCTTATAGAGGTTGCACATTGGATCTTGTATCTACAGGATTTTAATTTTGACGTAGAACACCGTAACGTTAAAGCACGCATGAAGAAAGCGCAACAAATCGATGACCATATCAAAGCTGTAATCGAAATTCTCAAAGAGCATCCGTACCTGGACTACAAGATGAAAGGAGGTTGGCTATTCAAAGTTGTCAATGTCAATAAGTTGTTCGTTGTTCCAAAGCTTATGGAACAAGAGGTGATTAGACAATCACATGAAGTTTGTCATTTTTCGACACACAAGACGATGCACGCAATTCAGCAGCAGTATTGGATTCCGCATCTTTAAAATAAGGTAAATAAACTACTAACTGTGTCAAATGTATTATTCACAGTAGAAATCTAGGTAAGCAAGAAGGCCTATTGCACACCATCGATAAACAAATTTTTTTTAATATATATTTTGTTTTAATTTTATTTTTTTTTAACTTCAATAAACATATTTCATAAATCAAAATTATCTAGAAAAGGATAGAATATTATTCGGAATCTTCGGAATCAGAGAGAGGCATATCTAGATGCTTTATTAAAAGCAAGCACTTAACATCATCATCCATAATAATCGTTTTTGCAGAAGAAATTGGATACCCATTTGACAATGAAGTTATCAAAGGGTCGGAAGAAACTAATAAAGCATTTAAGATATCTTTCATGGTATTTTTCCTGCAATTTTTTCTCGTATTGCTCTCGCGTATGTTTCGGAAGTCCTTGTTCCTGGCTTCAAGAGCTTCCTCGGACATCATACCAATTCGGCAGTTTCCAATGCGTAAGATCCGAATGCCTCCGAATTTATTTCGTGGCAACAAGCCAGTGCTCGTAGGACTACACTGAATCGATGTATTAAATCATAGCTTACTCCTGTTATACGAGCAGCCAAATTTGGTTGTTGGAAAAACCTCCTTGCAGTGTTTCCGATGTTCGTACTGCCAGTACTAGCAATTGGTATATCCACCAGCAAATGCATTTCTTCTCTTAGCTTCTGCTGAATAATTCTTTTATTTTGTTCAACGACATCCTTGTCAGCATTACGAGCTTGCCACTTTTGTATTGGAATTCTATATGCAATGTGCAAAACACACTCGAAAAACCTAATCCAGGCGTGGAGACTTGATAAGCCATATTCAAATAGGTTTTCATTAATAGAAAAGCTCTTCACCAAATTCAGATCGTTCATATTTTTAAGAGTTGCGCTACAGATTCCGCATGTTTGCGAAGAGGATTCCGATATGACACTGAACGTTTTGCCATCAAGCATGGTCATATGAAATTGGTGATCAATTCTAAAGCTACTCACTAATGTTGGTAAAATATTTGATATTTGGCTTTTAATATTTTCACTTTCTCTGCAAGTCAAGTCTGCCGATTATTTCTCGCAAAGTATCTTAATGGGTCGACAATATCGAGTAGAAGAAGGTCGATTGTTTTTCCATAAAACTGTCGGTCCTTTCTGCACTGTCCATGGTACCATACAAATTGAAAATAAATATTGATCTATCATGTTTCCATCGAAGTCATCAAATTTTTGCCTGTATGTAGAATGGCCTCTGCTGCCATCACAGCCCCATTTGTAGGTAGCAGTTAATTGGGTGGTATTATTATTTTCAATATGGTTTGGAAAACTTTCTGGGTGTGCTTCAATAATCCTAGCAATTGTATGGTTCACTAAGCTTTGTAGTGCTACTTCAGCGAAATGATCAGTGACCGTGATGACACTGGGATAGCATTTTTTTTCGCACAACGCAGTTTGACAAATTCCATGTAAACTTGGTATGTCCAACATCTACAAATAGGGCCAGGTCTTTTTCATCATAAAATTTTGACGGTAGACGCTGTGGGGTAGTCATAGTTTTCATTATCTTACCGCTAAACTCTTCGTCGGCGTTTACCATTGACACCAACTGTGAAGCACTGCGTTTTCCAGCTTTATACAAGCTGCAGCTTGCAACTACCAACAATGCATCTGATAGGCATCTTCAGTAAGGTCTGACAATTTGTTGACTTGCGTTTTTTTGCTACAATCCGAACTATCTTTTTGTGGACGTCCAACATTTTTGGAAGATGATCTTTCAATCAATACTAGCGGCGTATCTAGCCATTCCTGGTTTTTGTTTTCGAAAAAAGCCTTATTTCTTCCACAGTCTTTCCACTTTACTAGAAGCCTACTAGTAAAATTTCGCAGCTTTTTGCCAATCTCGCACTGCTCCTTCAGATTATATTTAAGGTTTTTGAGAACAGTACCAAATACGAAGTTTTCCATGGCGAGAAACTTCTTGGTTGGGATCGCTTCTGCGTGCCATACTAAAAAAAGATTCCGTTTTGCTACTGACATTGTGCCTAAAACGTGCCATAGTTTGAAGGTTAGCAGGTAATAGCAGTTCATATTACACATTTTGGACGCACAATGATTCACACTTCCGGCTAGTAAAAGAGTTAGACTGAATCCATGTGAATATGGTAAGTTCTACTCCACGAACGACAGGTGTACGCTAATGCGGTCTCGTTGTTAATACACTTCATTACCACTACGTTTTATGAGCTACACATTTATAGACCGGTCACAAACATTGATTTTTTATGTAATACATACCTCGAAGTTAATAAAAAGCCAAACTTTTAATAAATACAGTAAAGATTGTAAATTTCCCAGGAACTCGAAATCAATACGCACAACAAAGAAAGAATTTTGTAAAGCTCTTTGCAAAATCATATTGTGTGTTTGTCAGTTCACAGCGGATGATTAGCTGATCGTAGAGCTTTTAAAAAGCTGCGATAAATCTAATCAAAGCATCTATTATCGACTTGTGAAAAAAAATGTCGATGTACAGCAAAGCTGAAGAACGTCTTTTAGAGTTGTTAAACGAACAAAGAGCGTCAATAAATTCGTGAAGTTGTAAAGCAGAGCATCGAGCAAGCACAGCAGGTTTACAAACGCAATTATGATGAGAAGTGTCGAGTCAAGCACGGTTAGAAGGTAGGCGACCTAGTAGCAATCAAGAGAACTCAATTAGTCGCTGGACGTAAGGTACCCAGTGAGTTCTTAGGTCCATATGAAGTAACAAAAATAAAACGAAATGGGCGCTATGATACCAAAAAAGCAGGCAACGTCGAAGGACCTAACGTAATTGCAACCAGTTGCGATTATATGAAGCTGTGGCGATTTTTAGCGGAAAACGAGGAACTGTTGTAATCTGGTTCAGGTGAAGATGATCAGGAGGGCCGAATGTAAGACGGGCATGATGAAACGAAGCAGCAACAGCAGACGTAGCAGAGCAGTCAAGTCGGGCAGTAGAAGTCGATGCAGTCAAGTCGTATGAGGTTGTCAGTTGCATCAAGTCGACTGTCGTCTATTGCAATTAAATGTCTATTACTACAATTAAATATCTATTACTAGAATTAAATGTCTATTACTACAATTAAATATATATTACTACAATTAAATACACATTCATATTTAGAATACAATATTTTTTACACATATATTTTACTCCTTACATAAATATATTAATATTGTAGATAGTAGAGCATCAGTTAAGCCTATATTGCGAAAGTTGCGCCAAGTAGTGGCCAAAATTGCTTAATCGTTAAATCGTTAAAATTTTGTCATACCATAATGCCCGTACATAATACAATTGAATTATTTAAGCGCAATCGAACCATTGGGCTCCAACTGAATGGCCCACAATTATACGCAATGCCCGCACCAATCCATGAGGATACTGCTGTGTGAAAATGAATCATAAACATTTTCATACTTCGAAGAAATTTGCAGAGTTGTCAGTTCCAAAAAAAATTTTATTATATTGAAAAACAAAAACTTTATTAATTTTTCTAAAATATGGATATTTTGACAGTTTTAACATTCAAACCATAAATGAGTTTAACTTTAATTTATGCATTTCATTTTCATCCTTACAGAAAGTTAAAACATTCAGTTAGATGCTTGACCTTTCGATAGAATTTTCAAGCTTCATTTCTGTCACGTAATATCTCAACATCCTCAAACTCCCGCCTTTTTTGCTTCTTTTTATTGCGTCTGAAAAGGTGTTTCTCCTCTTTTTCTCTCGATATCGCTCTCTAACAGCTCGCGTTGCTCCAGACTGCAGAGTTTGCTAATAGGAAGCGTTCTTCTCTGCAGTAGCAATGCAACACTCCTCGTGGTACCAAGAATTATTTACAGATTTTGTGTAACCAATGACATTCTAGACAGCCCTAACCATGTAGCGCGTGATATTTTTCCACTGCTCACATTGTTGCATCGTCTGATTCGCTAATATCAAATTTATTTGCTGACTTTTTCCAAAGTTAGTATTCTATTTGCTCTGTTAGTTCTACCTGCATATATCCATACAAAATTTTATCATATGACTACATATTTCATCCTATGATCTCGATTTTAACTATTTTAACATTTCTTTTATCCATTAAATTATCATTCATACCTAAAGAGGGATTGCTGAGTGCTATACCAAAACAGTTACAAAGTCTGCTGCCAGCCCTTACAAACATGATTTCGTTAGAGGCAAATCATTTGATCAAATCTTTTCGAATTTTCTTCTGTTGTGAATAACACAGGCCGACAAAATTTGATAAAAGTCTATACCCAGAGATCAGACCTCACATACCCGAAGGATTTTGATGCGCTGAATCCGAATCCGTGCTCGTAATTGCTCCTATAAGTCAGGTTTTCGAGATATCCTAACCTAAAAGTGAAAAAACGCGTTTTTTGCAGTTTTTGAGGTGACGTGACGGAACGAAAAAAATTATTATCAAAAAACGTTATATGGCAATTGAAAGTACCACCCTTCCCCTGTCAAACCTTTTTGGATTTTTAAAAATATCTTTTTTTTTTACCGAGATGTAAAAAATTTGTATACAACTCAGCATCTTTCTAGAATTCAATATTTATTCTTCATAGGCTCATATATCTGCTATCGCTCTGATGGCTTTTTATACCATCTGCAGCCAATCCTGTCTCTTCAAATGTTTCCTCACCTCCCAAGTGAAATCACAATAAGATTTTAAAATACCATCCATTTCTGGATAGGATTTTCTTAAAATGACGTTATCATTGGCTTCCGTAACAATATTCTTCCCTACTGAAATCACAGGAATTCAAGCGAGAAGATGGTATTTGTGGTAATCTTCCGTTTTGGATATATTTTAGTGCTAATTAAAGAGCCGATTCAAAAAACTATGGGGCATGGGATACTTACATTGATTGTCATTTTCAGCATCGATCGCGTGTCATATCTTAACAAATCGTACGGGAAACCTCAACAAAAACATTTCTGTTGATAAAAGGATTGGAGAGCTCAGAAGAAAAATTATCAAGTATTGGCTTCGAGTCGTCCCCAGTTCGCTTGCTGACTTTGCAAACAATTAGGAATGAATTATTAAATTAAATGTATTTCGTGTATACAATTCCAAGTATATGTTTTGTTTATGTTTTATTTGGTTATGTTTGTACAAACACATTATCCGTTTTTTATACATTGAACTAACGGACCCCTATTTTTCTTCCTTTTGCAAAGTTGAGGTATCACCAAGAATGAAATTTTTCAAATCTAATTTTGTAATACATATTTGGCGTACCATAGTTTTGTACAATTTTTAGTAGCCCCCCGTGATCTGTTACGCAACACTTCGTGTTTCTCGTTTATTAGACTTCACAATATTTAGCAGAACGTCACCCGCCTTCTCTTTTAGAGATTACATTGTTAGATTTGTCTATATCGCACAAGCTCAACATTAAATAGTTAGTAATTCCGAGACAAAAAGTGAAAATGTTCGTTTCTAACTAGAGTTGCAAGTCTAAGAGTTATAGATAATAGAATAATAGATACTATAGTAACGGGCATAGCGGACAAAAAAGTTGGGATAGCCCATAAAACTATAGAATCGGACACAAAAGTCTGCACAGTCAAAATTATTTAATTTTGCACGCGCTCATATAATTGCAAAGCATTGCACACGCGCCCTAATTTTTCTTGCAAAGCGTTGCAACTCTTGCAAACCCAAATTAAAACGCGCTCATCCATTATTTCAAATCAATGCATTTCCAATAACTTTCACGCTTTCTTTTTTATTACGAATTATTGCAAACATAAGCGTCTGCAATATTTAAATATGAAATTGATGCATTTGCACCTAGTTTCAACTACTGCAACCGCAACATAAAATATTGTTGCGTCAATGTTTTTCCTTGCTTTCCAAACACTATAAATAGCTAAGAACAATTAATCTTAAGTGAGTCGAAAGCATTTAGTCGAAAAGTCAAAACCAATTCGAAAAAAATTTCGAGAAATTTAAAAAAAAAAATGAGTTATAAAACAAGTGTTAAATATAAAACATTGTTAAAATAACGAATAAAAATCAATAAACCTTAATCAAGTGTTTATATTATCAAAAAACACAGAAACATTTAGTTTCTGCAACGATTAGGACGACTCGCATTCAGGATACACAGAGACATCTAGCTCCTGTTAAGATCCTTAACTACAATTACAGAGACATCTAGCTTCTGTGACGTTGATGGGATGCCGCTGAAAACTATTTCAATTAATGAAGTTTTTTTTTTTTTTTTTTAATTAAAACGGCATCTCAGGACAACGCACACTATCGTGCAAAAAAACCTCAAAAAAGGAAAAAACCTCTAAAGAAAAAAAAACCATAATCAACAGTGGTCAGCAGTAACCAACACAAGCGAGCATATTACGGAAGTCACCAGATAACGATTCTGTCTAGGGCAGCGCAGATGTTACCAATCATACCGGAAGATAAGGAACCCGACTTACAATTTTCAGCGTTTATAGCCTTCTACGACGAAGTCGGAGCACTCGATCAGAACTCGGACATCGAAAGAACCGTAGACTGGGAAGAAATCTTCGAAGAGAAGAGGATCAGACTTCTTTTCAAGGAGCATTGTAAAAAACAACTGAAGAAACAACATCAAGAACAACAGAAACAACTGAAGAAACAACACCAAGAACAACAGCAACAACTGGAGAAACAACAACAAGAAGAACAGCAACAACTGGAGCAACAAGAACAACTGCAACAACTGGAACAACAACACCAAGAACAGCAACTGGAGTAGCAACAATAAGAACAACAGTAGCAACAACAACATCAGCAGCAAAATATGGTTAGAAATAACTTAAAATATTTAAGTATACTCATTATACATTACACTTAAACAAACACTGTACAAGTACTAAATACAAAAAGGGAAAATGACAGAAACACCTCGCGTTGCTCCAGACTGCAGAGTTTGCTAATGGGAAGCGTTCTTCTCTGCAGTAGCAATGCAACACTCCTCGTCGTTTGTTTGTTTGTTTAAATGGCCGTCAACCGTCTGCCGGTCATGGCCGCGTCCAGGAAAGCGCGCCAGCCTCCATAATCCTGTGCGCGCTGGCGCCAGTCGTTCTGGATGCCAAGTACGGAGAGATCTCTCCATACCTGGTCATTCCATGGAGTGCCCGGTCGTCCTCTATGTCGGCGTCCACCAATCAAGTTTGGGCCCCCCATGTAAACCATGCGTGCTGGAGCTCTTTCGTCCATTCGTATGAGGTGCCCAGCCCAGTGCAGCCGCTGGAATCTAATGCGCTGGACTATGTCAACCTCATCGAATAGCTCGTACAGCTCGCGGTTCATACGGGACCTAAACTCGTCGCCGACTCTAATAGGACCAAAGATCCTGCGAAGAATCTTCCTCTCGAAGACTTCCAACGCTGTCTCGTCCGACTCAATCACGGTCCATGCCTCTGCGCCATACAGTAGGACCGGGAGTACCAGCGTCTTATATATCTTTATTTTCGTCCGTCGAGAGAGGGCTTTACTTCTCATTTGCTTGCTCAGCCCAAAAAAGCATCTGACTATTGCACAGCTGACGTTGCATTCTTCCATCGTCACTGAGCGATCAGAGCACATTGACGGAGTGCGAGAAGACACCAAGTACTTCGTCTTGTCCTCGTTCACCGCTAGACCATGAGCCAGACTGTTTTTCAATCTCCGAGAACGCCTTGCTCCTCGCGTTCCTGCGTACCGATGATATCGATGTCATCGCGTAGCGAGAGCATACTTCCTTTTGGAAGTCGCCCGACATACTCTGTATGTACGGGCATTGGCGTAGGATGTATTCCATCAGGAGATTGAAAAAATCGCACGATAGAGCATCGCCCTGCCTGAAACCTCTCTTGGTATCAAAGGGGTCGGAGAGGTTTTTCCCCACCCTGACAACGCTTTGTGTATTAGATAGCGTCGCCATGCAAAGACGGACAATCTTTGCCGGGATACCTCGTGCAGACAGGGCGTCGAAGAACTTCGCTCTTATCGGCGTGTCGAAAGCGGCTTTGTAATCGACAAATAGGTGGTGAGTGTCTTTGTTGAACTCACGGGTCTTTTCCAAGATTTGGCGTAATGTGAATATTTGGTCACTGGTCGACCTTTTAGTCTAAAGCCACTGATATCGCCTATCAGTAGTGGTCTATGGCTCAGCCTATTACACAATACGCCCGACATAGTCTTATATCCAATGGAAAGGAGACTTATTCCGCGGTAGTTGGCGCAAACAGCGGGGTCTCCTTTATTAAAGATAGGACGAGACGCTGAGATTCCAGTCATTGGGTATGCGTTCATCGGACCATATCTTGCATAAAAGCTGGTGCATACTCCTAACCAACTCTTCGCCGCGGTCTAATAACTCAGCTGGCAGCCCATCAGAGCCTGCCGCTTTGTTATTTTTCAGCTTTTTAATAACTGAATCGACCTCGTTATAGTCCGGTGGCTCTACAATAGTGCCATCATTAACTGGTGGTTCCGGTGTCATTTCTCTATCGGCGGTATTGTGCGCTTCATCGCCTCCGAGTAGGTTGGAGAAATGACTCCTCCATAATCTCAGTGATTCCTGTTCATCCGTTACCAGATTTCCATTCTCATCCTTACAGAAAGTTACTCCGGGCTTAAAACCTTCAGTCAGACGCTTGACCTTTTGGTAGAATTTTCGAGCTTCATTTCTGTTACGGAACATCTCAACATCCTCAAACTCCCGCCTTTCTTGCTCCTTTTTCTTGCGTCTGAAAAGGCGTTTCTCATCTCTCCGTTTCTCTCGATATCGCTCTCTAACAGCTCGCGTTGCTCCCGACTGCAGAGTTCGCTGATAGGAAGCGTTCTTCTCTGCAGTAGCATTGCGACACACCTCGTCGTACCAAGAATTCTTCACAGGTTTTGTATAACCAATGACATCCTTGGCAGCCCTATCCATGGAGCGGGTGATATGTGTCCACTGCTCACATATATCTCGAGAAATCGGAGATGCTTCCCGGAGCAGTCGGGAGAGTGTGTTTGAGAAGGCTGCGGCGGTCTTCTCTGATTGCAGCTTGCCGACGTCTAGCTTTCGTTGCATGTTGGAACGTGCGGCGTGCACTACGCTGAGCCTAGTGCGTACCTTGGCTGCGACAAGATAGTGGTCCGAGTCAATGTTGGGACCACGTAACGTTCGCACGTCCAACACGCTCGATGCGTGCCTTCCGTCAATCAGAACATGATCGATTTGGTTGCGTGTTTTTTGATCAGGACTCAGCCATGTAGCCTTGTGGATGTTAAGATGTTGAAATCTGGTACTACTAACTACCATGTTCCGACCTGCGGCGAAATCGATTAGCCTCTCTCCATTATTGGAGGTAGTCTCGTGAAGGCTAAATTTTCCGACGGTTGGGCCAAAGATTCCTTCCTTCCCAATCTTGGCGTTGAAATCGCCAAGCACGATTTTGACATCGTGTTTGGGACAGCGCTCGTACAGGCGTTCCAAGCGCTCATAGAACTCATCTTTAGCATCGTCGTCTTTCTCTTCCGTCGGGGCGTGCGCACAAAACAGGCTTATATAAAAATATTTAGCCTTGATGCGTATCGCGGCTAGACGCTCGTCAACAGGTGTGAACCTAGAGACGAGGCCACGTAGTTTCCTACTCACCACGAAACCACATCCAAATTCGTGCTTACTCGCATGGCAGCTGTAGTAGATGTCACAGGATGCTTTTTTAGAGCAACCCTGCCCTATCCATCGGATTTCTTGGATTGCGGTGATGTCAGCATTGCACTTTTCGAGGACATCAGCCAGCTGGATATTTGCACCATCCCAATTAAGGGTGCGGACATTCCAGGTGCATATCCTCAAATCATGATCCTTGTATCGTGTTCCGGGGTCGTCATCAAAGTGGTCCTTCCGAGGCTTTCTTTTCGTTTTCATGGGGGGGTTTTTTTTAAAGTGGCGGGTCCCAAGCCCAGCGTACCAACCCCTTTTTAAAGGAGAGGGGGCCCCTTCGCCTTCTCACGTTAGCTCACCTCTGAACGGATGTTCAGAGGCTACCCAGGAGATACGTGTCCTAACGGACGTGTGAGTTGCTTGGACAGTTTGACACAAGAATTATTGTTGGCCATTCCCAGGTGAATGGCAGTCAACAATTTTCCACACAATGTGCACTTGAGCAAACGAATCCCACTCCTCGTCGTACCAAGAATTATTTACAGATTTTGTGTAGCCAATGACATTCTAGGCAGCCCTAACCTGTGGCGCGTGATATGTTTCCACTGCTCACATTGTTGCATCGTCTGATTCGCTAATATCAAATTTATTTGCTGACTTTTTCCAAAGTTAGTGTTATATTTGCTCTGTTAGTTCTACCAGCATATATCCATACAAAATTTTATCATATGACTACATATTTCATCCTATGATCTCGATTTTAACTATTTTAACATTTCTTTTATCCATTAAATTATCATTCATACCTAAAGAGGGATTGCTGAGTGCTATACCAAAACTGTTTGAAAAAATCATTACGGAACAGTTACAAAGTCTGCTGCCAGCCCTTACAAACATGAGGGCAAATCATTTGATCAAATCTTTTCGAATTTTCTTCTGTTGTGAATAACACAGGCCGACAAAATTTGATAAAAGGCTATACCCAGAGATCAGACCTGACATACCCGAAGGATTTTAATGCGCTGAATCTGAATCCGTGCTCGTAATTCCTCCAGGTTTTCGAGATATCCTAACCTAAAAGTAAAAAAAAAAACGCGTTTTTTGCAGTTTTTGAGGTGACGTGACGGAACGAAAAAAATTATTATCAAAAAACGTTATATGGCAATTGAAAGTACCACCCTTCCCCTGTCAAACCTTTTTGGATTTTTAAAAATATCTTTTTTTTTACCGAGATGTAAAAAATTTGTATACAATTCATCATCTTTCTAGAATTCAATATTTATTCTTCATAGGCTCATATATCTGCTATCGCTCTGATGGCTTTTTATACCATCTGAAGCCAATCCTGTCTCTTCAAATGTTTCCTTACCTCCCAAGTGAAATCACAATAAGATTTTAAAATACCATCCATTTCTGGATAGGATTCTCCTAAAATGACGTTATCATTGGCTTCCGTAACAATATTCTTCCCTACTGAAATCCCAGGAATTCAAGCGAGAAGATGGTATTTGTGGTAATCTTCCGTTTTGGATATATTTTAGTGCTAATTAAAGAGCCGATTCAAAAAACTATGGGGCATGGAATACTTACATTGATTGTCATTTTCAGCAACGATCGCGTGTCATATCTTAACAAATCGTACGGGAAACCTCAACAAAAACATTTCTGTTGATAAAAGGATTGGAGAGCTCAGAAGAAAAATTATCAAGTATTGGCTTGTATGCAAATGTATGATAAGGTCTTAAGAACTTTAATTAATAAGCAAACTATAATAACAGGCTGTAAATTCAATTTGTGCAAGTGCTAAAAAAAACAACTTCAGCGTAAAATTTTATTTTTATTTCTCTAAAATAAAAAGAAAAAACAAACAAACAAAACCGCGATTGAAAATAAAGAGCAACGTATAAGCGCGCGAAGCGCTCCGCAAGAGCAGCGCAGACTCTCTTTGCAAAGTGCCGATGGGAGAAACGCGTACTTCACATACAACGCAACAGAAGACACCATCAAACATAAATTGCCCTCCACCTCCCTCCCTGCCCAAAACAAAAGCAACGAAACAGGTAAAATGAATAACCAAATGGATACCGCGGTGAGTACAAGTTCTCAACTTAACGGATTATTAAAATCCACGGCTTCCACTTCAGTCCCCCCTACTAGCATTGTTAATGTATTGTCATTAACAATACCAACGCAGCAAAACCTTACGCTCTCTACTCACGGCCCAACACGGCCACTCACTTGGGCTGAAGAGTGTCCAACACCCACCCTCTTAAATGAAAAATTTTCCAATTGTTCTCTTCCCAATGCTGCGAGCACACAAACAATCACTTATGTGTCTCCGGCTATTACAACAGCAATAGTCTCAACATCAACAAACACAACAACAACTACAGCCACAACATCTTCTGCAATGATCAAAAATAATAAATTACCGCAATCCCAAAGCGGACTGCAGCAAAAGAACAATACAAAAACTCCAGCGATACAGACAGGCTTAGATCGCTACATTCAAATAAAGCGTAAGCTGAGCCCACAAATGTCGAATAAAGGAAATAAACCCAAGTTGAATCGACGAAATAATGAAAGCGAAACCGAATCGCCACTTAGTCGCAACAGATTTTCTATTTTAAGCGACAATACATCCAACGCACAAAACAGCGCAGATGAAGGGGCTACAAAAGCGAGTGTCAAACCACCGCCAATATATGTCCGTGAGCAAAGCTCTAACAATATTGTAAACATAATAGCAAAACTCATTGGGAGCAATAACTTCCACATAACTGCTATTAGGAAGGGTACAATATATGAGACCAGGGTTCAAATTTACTCCGAACAAAATTATCGCTTAGTCTCAAAGCATTTCACAGACATGAAAATAAACTTCTATACATACCAACTGAAAAGCTCTAAAGGACTTCAAGTCGTGCTCAAAGGCATTGAACCAACTGTCACTCCAAGCGAAGTGGTAAGCGCACTAAAAGAAAATGGCTTTAACCCAAAAATAGCCATAAATATAATTAATAAAAACAAAATTCCGCAGCCCATGTTTAAAGTAGAGCTGGAACCCGAAAATAGGCCACTTAAAAAAAACGAGGTTCACCCAATCTACAATTTAAAATACCTGCTGCACCGCAGAATTTCTGTAGAAGAACCACACAAGCGCAATAACCCGGTCCAATGCACCAATTGTCAGGAGTTTGGCCACACAAAGACTTACTGTACTCTACGTTCTGTCTGCGTCGCCTGTGGAGAACTCCACAATACCGCTACATGCACAGCAAATAAGTTGGATTCCAACGCGAAAAAGTGTAGCAACTGTGGAGGAAATCACACGGCTAATTACAGAGGATGCCCTGTGTACAAAGAGCTGAAAAACCGCCTTCATCTGCGAACTGCCTCTGCTCGCTCTCACCCCGTAGAGTCATTTGCACGCACTCCAACATATACTTTTGACACAACCACCCCTGGTGTGTCTTTTGCCAATGCCTTGAAATCAGGGCTAAAGCCAGCTGATGCAAAGTCATATGGCCAAACCGTTTCCCACACGGTACCCGTGGGCCCCTCTACACAAAACCCACAACAACAGAGCATTCCCCAAAATGCTAATACACCACTCAATGGCATCGAATCAATGATTGCATCAATGCAACAAAGCATGATGAATTTCATGGCATTCATGACGCAGACACTCAGATGCTGCAGCCCAACAAAGCAATAATGACTTGCTTAAAATAAATATATGTCTCTGGAATGCCAATGGTGTTTCCCGGCACAAAAACGAGCTCGTAAATTTTCTCGAAGTAAGAGACATTGATGTATTGCTTCTCGCAGAAACACATCTTACGAATAAATACAACTTCAAAATTCCAGGGTATGCGTTCTATTCCACGAACCACCCAGATGGCAAAGCCCACGGCGGAACTGGTATACTCATAAGAAGTCGTATTAAACACCATTCTCTACAAACATTTGCAACCAATTATCTCCAAGCCACCTCAATAAATGTTCAAACAAAGTTTGGTAGTGTAACACTATCGGCAATTTATTGCCCTCCAAGGTTTACGGTATCTGAAAAACAGTTTCTCGAATTCTTCGACACTCTAGGTGATCGCTTTATAGCCGCGGGTGATTATAATGCCAAACATACACATTGGGGCTCAAGGCTTTCAAACCCCAAAGGAAAGCAGCTCTACAAAGCAATTATAAACACCAAAAACAAGCTTAACTATGTCTCGCCCTGTACTCCAACATATTGGCCTACAGATTCGATGAAAATCCCAGATCTCATTGATTTTGCAATAACACGAAGAATTTCAAGTTATCTAATATCTGCTGAATCTCTTGAGATCTCTCATCGGATCATTCTCCAGTTCTTTTTAGTTTACTGGAAAAACCTCAACTGAAAGAGTATCCCAATAAACTCACCTCACAAAAAACCAACTGGCTCAAATATAAAAAGTATATAAGCAGTCATATCGAGCTGAACCCAGCAATAAGTAACGAAATCGATATTGAAAACTCTGTCAGTGCTCTGAGTTCTGTGCTCACTGCTGCAGCTCAACACTCCACACCACAACCATCCACAGCCAATTCGATGAACCACAGTATAACCAACAGTCACATTGAACTGTTAGTTATGACGAAACGGCGTTTAAGAAGGGAATGGCAGTGTCAAAGATCTCCAACCTCTAAGCACAATCTAAGAATTGCTTCACGTGAGCTAAGCAAAGCTCTTAAACTCGAGGAAAAACTCACTCAGAGACGATACATCGAACGTCTTTCTCCAACAAGCTCAAAGTTTCCCCTGTGGAAAGCGCGTGCAGACATTAAACCACCGGCTATAGTCTCTACACCCATAAGAGACCACACTGGAAAGTGGGCACGCACGGACATAGAAAAAGCGGAAGTTTTTGCAAACCACTTAAGAACTGTTTTTCAGCCAAATCCGTCAACAAACGCTTTTGTTCTTCCCTCTCCTTCGAACACGAACTACTCTGAACCCCTCAGAGTTCACACCCACGAAGTTCATAAAGTGATAAAAGCCCAGCTCAATCCCAAGAAGGCTGCAGGTCATGATTTAATTTCCCCAAAAATGATCATGGAGCTTCCCAGCCCAGCTGTGACATATATCACAAAATTGTACAACGCGATTTTTAAATGCGGATATTTTCCAACTCAGTGGAAGAAATCGGTCATAGTCATGATACCGAAACCTGGTGTAATGACTAAACTCTTTCATGTTCGTTTTGTGAATGTTCTTTATTTCTTGATTCTTTCTTAAACTATGTACATATATTTCTTATTATAAAAATGCTTATGCTGCTATTGTTTAGCAGCTACAAAAGAGAGAGGGGGTGATCGGATGTACTCATACATTTGGGCGCTCACTTAGCGAGCGGCTAAATTGCAGGCTCAGCGTATTCCGTCGGTCAACGGTCTACGCTAGCCTGGCCTTCTCGAGTGGCTTTACATTACTTGCACGCGCATTGCTGTATGTATGTATGTACATGAGAATGTGCATACGTACATACAGTCGTGTCAGCATATTTAATTATTATTTATGCTTGCAACTAAGTGTCACAAGTTGTGTTATAAACAAATGTATGAATACACTACACCTCCCTTTTTAGAAAAATAACGTAATATTTTAATATGTAGTTATTTATATTTTAAATGATTATGACAAATTTAAAAGCTAAAAGTATAAAAAGTGAAAAATATATATTTTTTTTTTTTTAATTTAATTTAACATAATTTTGTTTTGTTTTTTTTTTATTTTTTTTTTTTATATATATATATAATTTAATTTAAATTTTTTTTTTTTTTTTTTATTGTACTGTATTCAGTTTGATACTTATAAAAATTATTTTTTTTTTTTTTTTTAAATTTTTTTTTTTAAATTTTTTGAAATATGTAATAAATGTATTAATTATAAGAAATGTTTATTTGAATATTTTTATCTGTTTGTTATTTTTATTATTGATGGTTGATCAGGCCACCTATATTTTTTTTTATATTTATTTATTATTATTAGTTGCAAAAAAGTTTTAACCTATCCTTATGAACTTTCTGTTCTTTATTTTTCTTATTTCTAAGAACTACGTTGTTATTTTTTTCTATTCTAATGACCTCAAATGGTCCTATATATACTGGTTCTAATTTATGACCCGTTTCGTTTTTTAACAAAACTTGGTCTCCTATTTCTATTTTAAGATCTAAAGCTTTATTATCATAAATTGCTTTCTGCTTATTTTTATATTTTTCTAACATTATACGCGCTCTTTTATACGCATTTTCTAATCTAAATTTTACTTCTTTAGCATAGTCATCTATATTATATAATGGATCTATTATATCCACGCTATTAAATTGTTTTGATAAATTATTATGTTTACCAAATACAAGTTCATATGGACAGTAGTTATGCGCTACAGATGGTGTTGTATTGAAACAATACACGAAATACTGTAACCATATGTCCCAATCGGTTTTATCTACCGATATATATGAACGTATATACTCGTTGAATGTTCTATGACTTCTTTCAACGGTACCTAGAGTCTGGTGGTGGTGTGCTGTAGACGTTATATTGTCTATTTTTAAATATTTGCACAGATCATTTATAATCGAATTCTTATACTCTGTTCCCATGTCCGTAATGAACGTCTTCATTGGACCGTACTTCAGAATAAAGTTTTCAAATATTGCTTTTGCTACGGTATTTGCACTTTTATTTTCAATTGGGATAGCAACCAAATATTTGGTTAAATCACATATTAATGTGACTATATACTCGTTCCCATTCTCAGATGTAGGTAGTGGACCAATAGTATCCACTATCACTCTGTCAAATGCACTTATTGGTGTCTCTGTTAATATAAGTGGAGTTTTAGTATGCGTTGTTATTTTCGCTTTTTGACATTTTTGACATTTTCGTATGTACTCAGTTATATCTTTAGACATACCTTTCCAGAAATAATGTCTTTTGACCTTGGCCAAGGTTTTTGAAATGCCAGTATGACCTCCTTGCATAGGTTCATCATGAAATGTAGACAGTATTGCTTCTTTTTCTTTTTCAGTTTTAATTAGGGTCACCGGGTTGAGTAGCGCTACTCTTAATGACTTTAATGTTTTATTGCCCATTTCCTTAAAATTATCAATTGAAACATATTCAAAGATATTTTCCCACGGTGCCACTTTGAGTTGGCTGATTTCATTGATACCGGCTTGCATTTCAAGCCTTTGGAAGAACTGACCTAAGTCAAGAATTCCATTAGTATATAAATCGCTAACATCATATCTTGCGGTAATTTTTTTTCCATGTTTAAAGAAACATAGCATATTTTTTACATGCAAGGTCACTACTTTACGTATATCGTCATTTTTGATGACTTCATATACGTTGGGCTTTGAAGCTTTTTCTTTAGATTGCATAGGCAATTCTTCTTTATCATCTCCTGCGCAGGATATTTGTCTACTTTGTTGCCTGGTAGTGACTTTCAGGACTTTTGTTTTTGTATTTTTTAAATCTTCGATGGTTATTCTAGATAGCGCATCTGCAACGAAATTATCTTTACCCTTTAGATATTCTTGGTTTGGAATTAGTACATTATTTTTAATTGAAGATACTTTAATTTGGCGAACGACTTCAGAACGGGCTAATAATATTGTGGCATTATTGTCACAAGTGTGAATTATTGGAAGTTTTATTGGATATTTTAAATTATCCGGACGAAGTATTAGAGAATCACTTGTTTGTGTGAAATCTAATTGACAGTTAAATTTTTTAATGAAGTCGATGCCTATTATGCCGTCACTAGGTATTGGGAAATTTTTTCCGACTAAATGGAAGTCATGTGGAATAATATATTTACCTTTAGTGAGCTCTACAAATGCTAAACCTTTTGAAAAAACTGAACTTTCGCCAATTCCTGATATTTGTATGGTTATGTTATCATTAACATTGTCGAATGTATCGACATTTTCTTTCAGTATTGATATATCTGCACCAGTATCTAATAATAAGGTAAATGATTTACCTGTTTTTTCATTATTAATTTTTATAAATATGTTAAGGTTAGGATTAATTGTGTATACAGTTTTTATTGGTTTGGAATATCTAAAGGGGATTGCTGGTTTTCCGAATTACTTTGAGTAACTCGTACATTGTTATGTCTATTGCCATAATTTTGGTTGTTACCTTGGTTGTTACTATTCCTTCCTCGGTTGTAACCACGGGAATTTCCTCTGAAATTTCCTCTATATTGGCCACGTCCCCGGCTGTTAACTTGAGAGCCATTGCCTTGATAATTACCTCTTCCTCGGTAATTACCCCTTTGATTATTTCTATAGCCTCTGGTTTGATAGAACATTATGTTACCAATGTTACTATTCATTTCCGTACTGCAATGGATGTATTTCCCAATTGCTTGATCTAGTGTACTGAAATTTCCAGCTTCAAGTATTGTGCGAATTTTATCATTCTCACAATTTTTGACTATAGCCGTAAGCGATTCTTTTGTCGCAAATTTATCGGCAATATCAGCATCTAAACCATCATCAATGTAAGCTGCTTCTAGCGACTTACGAAGGTTATCTATCTCAGCCGTATACTGTGATGCCGATTTGCCTCGCTGCTGAGTATTCATTAGCTTGGCCTTTATGACATCTGAGGATTCACCCTTAACTGTAGCTTGCAGTTTATCAATGATTCCTTGAATGGACGTTTCATTTTGAATTCTATATAATGTAGCTCCAATTATCTTAGACTTTATCACTTCAACCGCCAAATTCTCTTGATCACCTTTAGTTAGATTTGTTAATCTCAATGATGTCAGGAATCGTTGCAAGTTGTGTTTTTTTCCATCAAACTCTGGTATCGTTGCAGATACCTCTTTGATGTACTGTCTATCTAGAGCTACTTGATTTGCCATTTTTTCTGTTGGCTTTTTGATTTCTTGTTTGGCTACTTGTGCAAGTATTTTGGATGTTGTTGGATTTTCTTCCGATTTCTCATCCATTAATTCTGATCGATTTAACCTTTCTTGGGTTAATAATACTGATCGATCGAATGTTACAGGACTCGTTAAGATTGTTGGACAATGTAACTGTAGTTTATGTCTATCAGATACTCGTAATAAGTCCTCTCTAAGACGCTTGATAACGTCTGAAATCTGTGTCCACTGTAGCGAAGAAAATCTGTTTTTATTTTTCTCTATTAAATCACGGATGTTATTGTATATTGCAACAAGTATATCAACGTGTTTAATTTTAGTATCTACTGAAATTGGAATGCTTTTATTTAAGCATTTATACGATTTATTAAAGTCCAGTCGTGAATTTTTTATTAATTCAATAATTTCTACCCATTCCATGTGGGTGATTGTTAAACTTTGTGCAAGCGCACTTTTATTATCGTTGCCTGACCCAAAATGGGATGTTCTTCAGTAATTGTTTTTACAGTGACATATGGCAATGTACTCATACAATTCCTTTGACAATTTTTGAACAATGTCTTAAAGGACTTGTACTATTGTTATAAGTTTCGATATATTCGTATTCGAATTCAGATATTGTAATGAATTCGGAATGCAAATGAATTCTTTGACATAAGGAAATCAGGGTCATTAACATAAGTTTCTCTGATTTCTAATCATAATTATGTTTATTCATATTTTGTATTCTTTTTATTTCTATTGTTTGACAGTGCAAGTCATTGCACAAGTCGTACTAAATAATGGTCCCTTACAATCTGTAGGGCACTTTTGCGTTGGTTGAGGCAAAGGCTTTTTCTGTGGTTGTGCAACCGAATATGATTTTGCAATATTTTTTATTGCTTGAGGAGCTGGTATATTTTCTCCTTTTTAAGCCTGTTTTGTTCTGCTTCAAGAAAGTCTAATTCATCATGCAATTTCTTTGCATTTTCCCAAGTCGGGGGCTTGCTTTTATTAAACAATAAATCGCAAATTTCAGCTTTGCGTTTTTTAATACGGAGCTGTATGCCACCACGATTTCTTGGTTTTTCTTTTTACTTCCGTGTCAGTAACGGTTGTATTATTTATTTTATTTGTTTGCTTCCTTTGTCTATATTCATCAAGTGTAATACGTGTAGACATTTTCGAAGCATATAAAAAGTTAAAACTATTTTGAAACTAATAAATTGTTCTTGCATATTCTTTCCTCAGGATATTTTAGATTTTATTTTTTATTTTTATTATTATAAACCTCTTATTTAATACATTTAATTGCTGGACTCTTGTCCGTCTGTACTCTGTGTACTGAACTGAATACAATAAAATTGATTATATTTTATCTAGATCGTTTGCTCTGCTTGCATATTGCTTTTTTAATGATCTCTTATGAGTCAAATAAAGTTTTAAAGCAAGATTTGCTGCAGTCAAACAAACTAGCACGATTAAAATGTAATATATAGATTCTAAATGTTGAGTGTGGTCAACAATTTCCACATTATTAACAACATTGGCAGTATTGCCGCTTGATTTGGAGGGTTTTGCTCCCATTGTATAGACAAAATTTTAATTATTTCACTTATGTGAATTTACAATTTTTTTTTTATATTAGTTATAATATTTGTGTTTTATATTTTTTTACTTATTTTTGAATTTTTTTTTGTCTTTACTTAGCCTTATTAGAAACATTATCATTAATTTTGTAGTGTTGTTAACTTTAATAGTTGTTGTTACATAATTATTTATATATAGGTAATATAGTTATTAGTACATAGTATTTTATATTTCATATGCAGATGTGTTTCTCTGTGCTCAATGTCATTAATCAATCGTTTATACTTGTTTTTCTTTTATAAACTATTTAAAAACTATAAATATTATTAGCAATATTTTCCATTTCTATTATTAATTCTTTTGCCTTCTAATAATATTTTTGATTATTTTTTTTTTAGCTTAATTAGAATCTTTGTCTTTATCCTTTTTTTACTTATTTTGATTCTAATTTTTTTTGTTTTAATTCTGACATTTTTATCTCCTACCTAATGTTGCGTATGACTTGTTGGGTCATACTCTACCTTGACGCACACAACATAGTGGGCGTCATTACAATAAAAGATTTTTTTTTTTAAAGTTATTTTAGTAATATAAAAAAAATTTTGTTGGGCACTCTTAGTAGTGCTGCCGGTCCATGTTGGGCACTCTTAGTAGTGCTGCCGGTCCATGTTGGCACAGCTTGACGTGCTGGCGTTACCGGTGCAGGTCATCGCACAGGTTTTTTTTTATTCCTTGGCTCAGCTTTTATTGTTGGCGGTGCCGGTGCAGGTATCACACAGAGGCTTTTTAGAGTTGTCCCACGCTGCTGTCAGTTAGAGTTTCCACCGATGCAACACTCATTGGACTCATCGGAGCGTTGTTGTTGATTTGTGTTCCGAGAGGGAACCTTTTTTTTTTTTTTGTTTTATGGCGATTTTGCACACATATTCACATACGCATAAATTCATTCATCAGTTTTTATCAGTTTTTGTTGCGCATTGTTGGAATTTCAATATTCAGCTTTAAACCCCAAGTTTTTTTTTTTATTCAATATATGCTTCATTTTAGTTTACTTAAACGTTTTTGTACTCTCACTCTTTAGCTAAATGCACTCACACGCAGCGTTTTTTTTTTTTTTGTTCAATGTTTTCTACGTTTTTGTTCATGTATTTAATTTTTAGCAACGGCAATTCATTTATTTTTAAGTATTTCTTTTAAGTTTAATAAAGCGTTTTTGTTTTGGAGTTTATGATGTATTTTTTTTTTATAATTTTTATATTTTGGAGTTTAGTAAAGTTTTATTTTTGTTGATGGTGGAAAAAAAAACACACACACACATTTCAGTTCATTCAATTGAATAGTTTTTTTTTTTTACAAAACAGTTTAAATTTTTGTTTTTAAAAACAAACTTCGTACTGTCCTGTCACGGTCGCCATGTAATGACTAAACTCTTTCATGTTCGTTTTGTGAATGTTCTTTATTTCTTGATTCTTTCTTAAACTATGTACATATATTTCTTATTATAAAAATGCTTATGCTGCTATTGTTTAGCAGCTACAAAAGAGAGAGGGGGTGATCGGATGTACTCATACATTTGGGCGCTCACTTAGCGAGCGGCTAAATTGCAGGCTCAGCGTATTCCGTCGGTCAACGGTCTACGCTAGCCTGGCCTTCTCGAGTGGCTTTACATTACTTGCACGCGCATTGCTGTATGTATGTATGTACATGAGAATGTGCATACGTACATACAGTCGTGTCAGCATATTTAATTATTATTTATGCTTGCAACTAAGTGTCACAAGTTGTGTTATAAACAAATGTATGAATACACTACACTGGAAAGGATAAAACACAGGCAGCGTCATATAGACCCATAAGCCTACTATCGTGCCTATCCAAACTGTTCGAAAAGTTGGTTCTTTTAAAAATCAACTCACACATGCAGAACGTTGTTCCCACCCACCAATTTAGGTTTCGTGAAAACCATGGCACTATCGAACAGGTAAACCGATTAACTTCAGAGATTAGAACAGCGTTCGAACTCCGCGAATACTGTTCCGCAATCTTTCTCGATGTAGCTCAAGCATTTGACCGCGTTTGGCTTGATGGACTTAAGTACAAAATAAAAGTATTGCTACCCCAAAATACTCACAAAACTCTAGAATCACACCTCAGCAATAGAGTATTCACGGTACGTCAGAATGACTACATAACACAGGAGTCTGAAATTAAAGCTGGAGTACCCCAAGGCAGCGTTCTCGGTCCTATGTTATATGTTCTATACACTTCAGACATACCAACGGATCACAGTTTTACAATATCCACATTTGCTGATGACACAGCAATCTTAAGTAGATCTCGATGCCCAATAAGAGCAACTAGACTACTAGCAGACCATCTCATTCTTCTCGAGGAGTGGCTAGCTAACTGGCGTATAAAACTTAATGAGCAAAAAAGCAAACACGTCACATTCACTCTAAACAGAGGTACTTGTCCATCGCTGACTCCAAACAACATTGTGATCCCACAGGCCAATGACGTCGTGCACCTCGGCATTCATCTCGAAAAACGGCTCACTTATCGTAAACATATTGAAGCCAAGAAAACACAGATAAAGCTAAATGCCAACTCCCTACACTGGCTTATAAATCCGTAATAAAGCCTATTTGGAGGTACGGCTCACAGTTATGGGGCAATGCGAGTTCCAGTAACGTGGATATAATACAAAGAGCTCAATCAAAAATACTTAGAACTCTTACCGGAGCACCTTGGTATATTCGCAATACACACATTCACAATGATCTTAACCCGAACTTCCCAACTGTGAAAACTGAAATAGATCGATTCAAGCAGACCTATGAATGTAAACTCAACTCTCACCCTAATCCACTCGCAAGATCTCTAACACTACTCCATATACAAACACGACTCAGGAGAAATGTGCTGCCTTAGGGCCGCTGTAACTACATAAGTCTCCAACCAGGGGGCTTTGTGTAATACACAACTAGATTTAAGATTTGATAAATTATTGTTAGTCTCTTATCAAGAGAAGATCCAATAAAGAAAAAACACTATAAAAAAAAAAGTATTGGATTCGAGTCGTCCCCAGTTCGCTTGCTGACTTTGCAAACAATTAGGAATGAATTATTAAATTAAACGTATTTCGTGTATACAATTCCAAGTATATGTTTTTTAGGCCCTGTACCGAAGGTACAAGAGCCTATTGGGTTTGTGCAAATGTATGTAACAGGTAGAAATAATGGTCGGAGACCCCCCAAAGTTACCCCCATTATGGTCAGGAGTGATAGAGGAGTCGATATAGCCATGTCCGTCTGTCCGTCTGTCCGTCTGTCCGTCCGTCCGTCCGTCCGTCTGTATGAACGAAAGGATCTCGGAAACGGTAATAGATAGAGACTTCGTGTTTTTTGCATTCGTCTAGGACTGCTCCGGAATTTCACAAGTTTATTTTGAAATTTTGCCCCTCCCCCCCCTTCCCCATAAAATCACCCCCAAGGAGAAATATTTCTTCGGCACAAAAAAAATTGAGTATGCCAGTATAAAGTTAACGTCCCTCTTAGTCAAAATCCAAAAAGTTCATCAAAATCGGATAATAAATAACGATTTTATAACCAATTGAAGTTGAATGACCCCCCTTTTCTTTTCATTCATATTCGAGCAGTGAGAAGTGGTCATGTGTTTGGTCATATGCTCGGGAAACGTTTAATGTGTTTGTTAGGAGACCTGAACTGGTACAGGGCCTCTTACAGTCGGTTACGCCTGACTGTATTTTCTTACTTGTTTTATGTTTTATTTGCTTATGTTTGTACCAACACATTATCCCTTTTTTATACATTGAACTACCGGACCCCTATTTTTCTTCCTTTTGAAAAGTTGAGGTATCACCAAGAATGAAATTTTTCAAATCTAATTTTGCAATACATATTTGGCGTACAATAGTATTGTACAATTTGTAGTAGACCCCCGTGATCTGTTACGCAACACTTCGTGTTTCTCGTTTATTAGACTTCACAACATTTAGCAGAACGTCACCCCCCTTCTCTCTTAGAGATTACATTGTTAGATCTGTTTCTAACTAGAGTTGCAAGTCTAAGAGTTATAGATAATAGAATAATAAATACTATAGTAACGGACATAGTGGACAAAAAAGTCGGGATAGCCCATAAAACTATAGAATCGGACACAAAAGTCTGCACAGTCAAAATTATTTAATTTTGCACGCGCTCATATAATTGCAAAGCATTGCACACGCGCCCTCATTTTTCTTGCAACTCTTGCAAACCCAAATTAAAACGCGCTCTTCGATTATTTCAAATCAATGCATTTCCAATAACTTTCACGCTTTCTTTTTTATTACGAATTATTGCAAACATAAGCGTCTGCAATATTTAAATATCAAATTGATGCGTTTGCACCTAGTTTCAACTACCGCAACCGCAACGTAAAATATTGCTGCGGCAATGATTTTCCTTGCTTTCCAAACGCTATAAATAGTTAAGAACAATTAGTCTTAAGTGAGTCGAAAGCATTTAGTCGAAAAGTCAAAACCAATTCGAAAAAAATTACGAGAAATTTAAAACAAGTGTTAAATATAAAACATTGTTAAAAAACCGAATAAAAATAAACCTTAATCAAGTGTTTATATTATCAAAAAACACAGAAACATTTAGTTTCTGCAACGATTAGGGCGACTCGCATTCAGGATACACAGAGACATCTAGCTCCTGTTCAGATCCTTAACTACAAACACAGAGACATCTAGCTCCTGTGACGTTGATGGGATGCCGCTGAAAACTACTTCAATTAATGAATTTTTTTTTTTGATTAAAACGGCATCTCAGGACAACGCACACTATCGTGCAAAAAACCTCAAAAAAGGAAAAAACCTCTAAAGAAAAAATAAAAGCCATAATCAACAGTGGTCAGCAGTAACCACCACAAGCGAGCATATGACGGAAGTCACCAGACAACGATTCTGTCTAGGGCAGCGCAGATGTTACCAATCATACCGGAAGATAAGGAACCCGACTTATAATTTTCATCGTTTATAGCCTTCTACGACGAAGTCGAAGCACTCGATCAGAACTCGGACATCGAAAGAACCGTAGACTGGGAAGAAATCTTCGAAGAGAAGAGGATAGACTTCTATTCAAGGAGCATTGTAAAAAACAACTGAAGAAACAACATCAAGAACAACAGAAACAACTGAAGAAACAACACCAAGAACAACAGCAACAACTGGAGAAACAACAACAAGAAGAACAGCAACAACTGGAGCAACAAGAACAAGTAAGGAAATTTCAGTCGGGCGTAACCGACTGTAAGAGGCCCTGTACCAGTTCAGTTCGCCTAACAAACACATTAAATGTTTCCCGAGCTTATGACCAAACACATGACCACTTCTCACTGCGCGAATATGAATGAAAAGAAAAGGGGGGTCGTTCAAATTCAATTGCTTATAAAATCGTCATTTATTATCCGATTTTGATGAACTTTTCGGATTTTGGCTAAGAAGGACGATATCTCTATACTGGCATACTTACTTTTTTTTGTGCCGAAGAAATTTTTGGCCTTGGGGGTGATTTTATGGGGAAGGGGGGAGGGGCAAAATTTCAAAATAAACTTGTGAAATTCCGGAGCAGTCCTAGTCGAATGCAAAAAACACGAAGTCTCTATCTATTACCGTTTCCGAGATCCTTTCGTTCATACGAACGGACGGACGGACAGACGGACATGTCTATATCGACTCCTCTATCGTTCCTGACCATAATGGGGGTAACTTTGGGGGGTCTCCGACCATTATTTCTACCTGTTACATACATTTGCACAAACCCAATAGGCTCTTGTACCTTCGGTACAGGGCCTAATAATAATCGAAACAATTATAACAACAACAATTATAACCGTAACAATAACGGTAATACCAACAATCAAAGTAATTATTACAATCGTAATTCAAGTCAATCCAGTAATGACAATACTTATAACAACAATCAACAAAGACAAGGCCAACAAAGCCATAATAATCCTTCTCCAGTAGAGCCAATGGACATTGGAAACTTGGAATTAACAAATAACATGGCTGAAAATTTTCATTTACCGGCATCAGAAGTGGACTTCCACATATAACCATTAAAACGAAATTAGGACATTTAAAATTTATAATTGACACAGGAGCCACACACTCCTTAATTAATCCAGGACTTTGTAATCCTAAATTCAAAATACCATTAACAACTGTCACAGTCCGAACTTTACAACATAAAATTCAAATAAACGAAAAAGTAGCAATTCCTACATTCAAAGAATTTGGAAACCACACAGAGAAACTTGAATTTCTTGTGTGTAATTTTCACAATGATTATGATGGGTTAATTGGTAAGAACATATTGATACCATTTAATCAATTTTAATAAAAATGAAATTAACAACAAAACCCTTCCGATACAATTCAACTCTCAACAAACTAATGAACTCCTCGAAACCGCGAACAAAAATCGATCAGAGGAAGAAATAAAAAACACTTATGCCGCTGAACCCGCGAATGAAAATCGTACTTCAGAAACGGAACATGAATCAATAATAATTAATCTAATTAATGAATTTATACGACGACAACAACGTCAGGAAGAAACAAATTTTTGCGTGTACTCATTTGAAGTTGAACGCAAGTTGCCTATCCTAGATCAGATAAGGACGCAACATCTTAATTCAGAAAAAAAACGGACATTTAATGCCTACTATAAAAAAATACACAAGTATATTCTATACAGAAGATAGCGACCTCTCATTTACAAATATGATCAAACACCAAATCAGAACTACAGATAATGCGCCTATAGCCGCAAGAACATATAGATACCCATATATCCATAAAAAAGAAGTGGAAAAACAAATCCAAGACATGTTAAAGAAAGGTATCATAAGACATAGTCATTCACCATATTCTGCACCTGTCTGGGTAGTTCCAGAGAAAATGGACGCCAGCGGAGAAACCAAATGGAGACTTGTGATTGACTATAGGAAATTAAATGAAATGACAATCAATAATCACTACCCAATCCCAAACATGGACGAAATACTAGAAAAACTTAGAAGATGTCAATACTTCACTACCTTGTATTTCTAAAGGATTCCATCAAATTGAGATTGAAGGATCCGATATCCACAAAACAGCTTTCAGCGTCGAAGGTGGACACTACGAATTTCTTCGTATGCCATTTGGCCTTAGGACAGCATCTGCAACCTTTCAACGATTAATGAATAACGTTCTAGCCGAATATATCAATAAAATATGTCTTGTATATTTGGACGACATAATAATATTTTCAACGTCACTAAAAGAACATATTGAATCAATCAATAAAATATTTAAACGACTAAAAGAAAAGATGACTGAAAGAAACAAAGAACTGAAGGAAATAAAGTAATACCTTGGAATAACTGGCTATTACAGGAAATTTATAAAAGATTACGTAAAGATAGCCAAGCCAATGACTAAATATTTAAAATTGGATAAAAAGATGAATCTAGAAGATCCAGAATACATAGAAAGCTTTAATTATCTGAAGACACTACTTACTGGAAACTGATGCAAGCAATTTCGCTATTGGAACATTACTATCACAAGATGGACATCCAATCTGTTGCGCTAGTCGTACATTAAATGATCATGAAGTAAATTACAGCACAACAGAAAAAGAATGCCTTGCTATTGTCTTTCGACCATATTTTTTTGGGCGAAAATTTGAAAAAGAAACCGACCATAGACCTTTGACATGGTTATTTTCAATCAAAGAGCCCAACTCATAGCTTCTCAGATGGAGACTACGTTTAGGCGAATATGATTATATAATAAGCTATAAAAAAGGAATCCTTAACAGAAATGCAGACGCATTATCTCGCGTCAAAATCAACGAAGACAACATCGACATTCACTATGTCAACTTATCAAATAGCCCTATCAACATATACAATAAGCGAATGTAATATCGAAGAAGAAATCGGGATCGTTAACTATAAAAAATGTCAAAATATTCAATCATCACAGAAAAATTATATCTGCTAAAAATTTTGATAATAGTACCATCATCACTATTATTAAGAATCATTTCGACCCTTCTAGAACAAATGCATTATTCATAGAAGAGGAGGACATTTTTCTAGACTTCGGAGAAGTATTACAGACTTGTTTCAGAGATGGATCAAGAGAAACACTAAAGGTAACAAGATGTACCATACTTTTATATGATATAACAGACGAAGAAGAATTAGCTGTAAGCATTGAAAAAGAGCATCTAAGAAATAATCACCGTGGAATAAATGAGAACTTTGAACAATTAAGGAACAAAATATATCATTCAAAACTAAAAGAAAGGATAACACAATTAGTGAATAACTGTGAAATATGTAACGAAGAAAAATATGACCGTAAACCGGTAAACCCGAAACTTAAGATAACAGAAACCCCAGAAAAACCAAGAGAAATAGTTCACATGGATGTGTTCTATAGCCTCAACAAATCACATTTTCTAACAACAATTGATAAATTTTCACGCTTAAGCTATAAAAATAGATAATCGATCGTGGATCGAACTATGGGACAATTCAAAAAATTGATAGTTGACAAAAAATTGGGAAAATAATAATATTTTGCAATAATTCAATTCACTCTACCACTGGAAAGAGACCAATAGATTTTGTTGACGGGAATATCACCTATGAACAATATCAGGAGATAAAAGACAAAATACTACAGAAAAAGAGAAATACGATCGAGAAATTAAATACAAATAAAGAAGATCCCCCAATGCAAACAGGATCAGTGTTCATACGAGAGATCAGAGGAGGTAAAAACCATGCAAAATTCAGGAAAGTAACCGTAAATGAGTTAGATGACGAACATGTAGTCACAAACACGGGTCATAAATATTATAAATCTCATATAAAAAGGAAGAAAAAGTTCCAAAATAAAAACCGATAAATTATTTCACCCACAGGCATCAAAATGTTTATTAACACAATATTCATTTCAACATTAAGCTAAGTTCACACTGTGCCAGTTACATATATGGCAGTATTAACTATTTTCGTTGAGTTTGCTGTCACATTTAGTTAAAATTTGTGTATTTTTGAAACTTTTTTCAATGCATTGTGATGAGAGTGTAGAATATATTCTACCGTGTGAACTATGCTTTACTCACACAATACTTGGGAATACACGACATAAACGAAAACAATGGATACACAATCGTTAAAACGGAACCAGTCCATATAATAAAAACTTACGAATAAACTCTACATATAATTAACCTAACAAGACTAGGACACGACTTAACAACCGAAACTAACAAACAGATTACAATTAATAAACAACTCTCAGATCAAGTGAACGAAATAACAGTTCATATTAATAGACAAAAAGAATACTTGGCAAAATCACTTTCTAGCAATTCAAATCAACTAAGAGAACAGCTTAACGTATTTAAAGAAATATATCAGATGAATTATGATATCACTCTCTTCCGACATAGAACAAATCATCCTTACTAGTAAACTGAATATCCTATGCCGCAATATACTGACGGACAAAGAACTTGACTTAGTATCAGATTTGGACAATCTCGCTGGCATAAAAATATCTGTAGCACATCATGAAAATAACATAATCATAATAGTGTTTATGCCAATTTCCTTAAAGAAACAATATAATCGAATTACTTTTGAGCCAATTCCAGACCAAAATAACAGATCAATATATCTTAAACAAAAAGAATTTATTATAGATGAAGACAAAAACGTGTAAAACACAATTGTAACAAACAACTTAAAAGACCCACATTCATGACCACCATGTCGTCCCCACCCCAATAAATTTCACAGCATACCACTCCAATTCTTCAAATAATTCCTACGGGGGCACTTCCCTGTTAGTGCACAACTCCATCCAGCAACAATCATTCTCCCTCCAAAACGATTTCGACTCAGTAGCCACTCTCATACATTCTAAAACTAAGTTCAGTCATTTTCTCATACATTTCACCAATGCCAAACCAATAACAATCTCACAATCAATAAACCCAAATTCTTCATAAATAAAGCCAACTGGCCTCTGTTTTATGACCTTGCAATAAAATACAATGCGGAAAGACCACAAAGTCACAACGTAAATCAAGAAACTGCAAACATTATAAAGGTCATCCTACAAAGCGCTTACAAAGCTATTCCACAAAATTCACCTAAAAACACTATTACAAACATAATGTCCCTTGGTGGGACCCTACCCTGCAGCTTCTTAAAAACATAAAAAAAGAGGAATGGAACAAACTTAAGCGAAACACAAATTGTGTCAATATACTTAGCTACAAAAGAGCACCCGCCCTACTTAAACGTGAAATAAAGATTAAGAAAAGACTCTCCATACAAATCTTCACATCCGAAATAAATTCTAATAGCGCCCACTGCTAAAATTTGGTCAAACATTAATAGCTTTTGCGGACTTAAACGCCCACACGGCATCCACTGCATCACTGATCAAAGTATTCCCACCCAGCCAACCACACAGCCACATGAAATTGCTCAAATTTTAAGCAAACACTGGTCTAACCTAGCCTCCGACGACACTAACTTCTCTCAAACTTTCAGAACCCATAAACATTCGGTGTCTCCCATCATCCGATATAATCCATCCCCCGCAGCAATGCACCTTGAAACTGAAATTTCTTTAACCGAACTGAAATCCGCCCTGAGCAAAATGATAGGAAAATCTCCTGGCCGTGACCGCATCACATACCAAATGTTACAACACCTGCCGTTACAAGTAACACAGCGTCTTCTCGAACTATTCAATAATATCCTAGACAGTTTCATCCCTCAGCAATTCAAGACCAGCACCATCATACCCATTCCCAAACCCAATGCAGACAAAACCTCCCTCAATTCTTACAGACCGATCTCCCTTAAATCCCTGTATGGCAAGATTGTTGGACAAAATAATCTCCGATCGACTATGGTGGCTTGCTTCTAATAGCAACCTACTCGATAGCCGTCAAATGGGCTTCCGGAAAGGAAAGTCAGTCTCTGATGCCTTAGCAGTGCTAGATCATCAGACGACTTCAGCCCTTTCAACCAAGAACCATATCTCCATCCTGTCATTGGACTTTGAAAAGGCATTTGACAGGGTTGGCATCCACACTATAAGCGGCGAGCTTAAAAAATGGAAAATCGGACCCAGAATTCTGAATTATATAATTTTTTTACCAACAGGAAAATTATAGTACAAGTCTTTAACTCTATTTCCTCCCCAAGATCGCTTGAAAACGGCATCCCTCAAGGTTCTCCCCTCTCCGTCATCCTTTTTGCCATTGCCTACAACAAACTAAATTTAACCATAGCTCGGCACAAATCATTCCATTTCACAGCATACGCCGATGACTAGACTATTTTTAAACGCTTAAACAAAAACACTTTCAACCTCAACATTAACAGTCTCTTTCACGACATTAAAGCATGGTGCAACTACTCAGGTGCCTCTTTTTCCATTGCTAAGTGGAAACACCTTCACATTTGTCGGAAAAAATATTTTTCCTTCCAATTACAATCTGCCCAATTTACACTTGAAAACGTAACATCACTTAAAATCCTTGGTCTTACAATTGACAATAGATACAAATGGAGCCACCATATAGACTATCTTTCCCTTCAACTTACAAGAAGGCTCAACGTGATAAAATGCCTATCAAGTCACAAATACAACTGCAGTACCGACACTATAATTAATGTTGTCAATTCAATCATTATGTCCAAAATTGACTTTTGCCTACATCTCTATGGAAGAGCCCCTAAAACTTCACTTAATAAATTAAGAACACTTTACCACTCAGCAGTTAGTAATTCGAAAAAAATTACGAGACATTTTTTAAAAATAAGTTATAAAACAAGTGTTAAATATAAAACAGTGTTAAAATAACTAATAAAAACAAGAAAGGAAATTACAGTCGGGCGTAACAGACTGTAAGAGGTCAGGTCAGGTCTCCTAACAAACACATTAAATGTTTCCCGAGCTTATGACCACTTCCTACTGCATGAATAAGTGCCTTATGAAACATTTTTTATGTGAGAAAAGAAAAGGGGGGTCGTTCAAATTCAATTGCTTATAAAATCGTCATTTATTATCCGATTTTGATGAACTTTTTGGATTTTGGCTTAAAGGGTTTTTATCTCTATCTATATATTATCTCTATACTCAAACTTTTTTGTGCCGAAGAAATTTTTAGCCTTGGGGGTGATTTTATGGGGAAGGGGGGAGGGGCGCAATTTCAAAATAAACTTGTAAAATTCCGGAGCAGTCCTAGTCGAATGGAAAAAAACACGAAGTCTCTATCTATTACCGTTTCCGAGATCCTTTCGTTCATACAGACGGACGGACATGTCTATATCGACTCCTGACCATAATGTGGGGTCTCCGACCATTATTTCTACCTGTTACATACATTTGCACAAAACCAATAGGCTCTTGTACCTTCGGTACAGGGCCTAACAATAAACCTAAATCAAGGGTTTATATTACCAAAAAACACAGAAACAATTAGTTTCTGCAACGATTAGGACGACTCGCATTCAGGATACACAGAGACATCTAGCTCCTGTGCAGATCCATCAACTACAAAAACAGAGACATCTAGCTCCTGTGTAGAACCGATTCGACAACATAAAAGTTGTGATCCACAGAAATATTCAAGTTTCTGTGAAGACAAAAGCATTTCTATCCATCTTCATTTGAAAGATCCAACTTCTAAGCTGTTTAGCTGGGAAAAATGGTATATACGGCAAGCACTGTTGAAAACGTTAACAAACATTGCTTTTTTAATTGACAAATGAAAACATATCATATTTGAGCAACAGTTTTTATTCGACAAAATAGTTTTGATGTTTTAAATGTTCGAGTCCCTCAAACCGATAGCAAACATCGGCTTCAACAAATATTATGCCACACTTTATTATATTAGAAAGCATATTTCGAAATACGAACGGTGAACTTTTAATTAACAATATTATATAAACAGAACCTTATTGCTCAGGACGTAAACTGTCATTTAAAAGTAAAACTATTTTAATATAACTTAAAACAATTAGTTATTAAAAGCAGTCTCTCAAACGACAAACTCAATAAAACCATTAATAAGTAAAAAATTGCATTTAAAATTAACTTCATATCTTAACAAAAGAATTTCACTTAATAAATGTATGAAACTCATACTAAATACATTTTTGTATATACATTGCGCACAAAAATATTATATTTAAAAAAATATAATAGGTATTTTACGAATCATTGATGCTTCTGAAGATTAACTATAAATTCCTTCCACGGTGAATAATCTTTCTGTGCAATTCGAAGGCCTTGGTTGTGAAGAAAAATGTATGGCAGAGTGCACAAATAAGTCGTCCAGACTCGCTATTGTCCTCCTCTTCTATTGCATTTTGCTTCTTTTTTTCGTACTCTAAGACCTGTGCATTTTTGTCTGAGATATAGGAAGCAGTCATATATAAACATTTTACACTATATAAATTAACGACTTGTTTATTGCTTACTATTCGCACTTCCGAGCTGTATCACTCCGTTGTGATTATTAGTCAATGGTGTAATAGGAGTACACGTTTTTTCCATAGGAGAAAATGTGTCTTCCAGATTCTTTTCAGCAAAGATCTGTGCGTCACCTTCAAATTTCTTGCCTTTTCGACGTTTTTCAAATTTCAACGCAATATCGAACTCAGATTGTGACTCACGCCAATGTGTCAAAAACCGGTATGTATCTTCTAGTCGACCAGCGCAGTGGTGACATATTTGCTCTGGGTACTCATCGCCTTTTTTAACTATTTGAAGAGATGTGCACTGATTCAGAGCATCTACCATAAGCAATGGCAATTCGGGCAACTTTTCCACAAATATGTTTAGTAGTTTTGAAGTCTCAATATTACATGTGCGACAAGTATTTTTAAAAATGGTTTCACTCATTTTCTAAAAAATTTTAACGATAAACTTAATTAAATTAAGGTCGACACTAAGGACATCAACATCGTATTAGCGTGAAGATAACAACCCCTAGTTAACAGCCCGCTACAAGTGGGAATGAAACAGTTATCGATATCGAAAACAGGGCATTTTATATTCTGCATATTAATACAAAATGATGAATTAAAACAGAAAATAAAATGTAAAATGCAAACGCAAATAGAAAGACAATTGTCTACTCTTAATTTCCGAACTAATTCTCAAGAAAAAAATTGTAAGAAATGGCTAAAAATCCAAACTCAAAATGGTACCGCCTTTTCTGAATTTTTTTTATGCTCAAATATCTTTTTAACAGTACCTCGTGCGTATGAAACATGGGGGTAAAATGGATAGCCGAAACTGAGACCTATCCAATGGTACCCATGTCATATGAAAGTCGTCGTACGCCTTAGTACAAAATTTTTCAAAAACTACAAAATTTGTATGCAACGAGGAACGAGTGCATTTTTTTCATAGGGGGTTGTTAGGGTCAACGGAAAATCGTGCGTATGAAACAAGAGGGTGAAATGGATAGCCGAAACTGAGACCTATCCAATGGTACCCATGTCATATGAAAGTCGTCGTGCGCCTTAGTACAATATTTTTCAAAATCTGCAAACATTTTCAGTTTCAGTTGCTGCGGACGAGTGAATTCTAAAATTCAGTTTTAGTTTCGGTTTCTGTTGTATGCGACAACATGCCTTAACACTCATATTACGCGTTATATTGAAGTGAAAAGCAAAACAGTAAGTAAAACTACATTCATTTTCTAAAATAAGCAATTTAACTAATATATTTTTATGAAAAAATAAATAAATGGAAACACATACATGCAAACAAGATTCATACATGTGCATCCAGATTCGCGTTTAATGCTAACAGGACGTCAAGGACCAGATTATCTCAATAAATTTTTTGGCGCTGGTAAAGTAGAAGAATTGCGTGACATGCTGCTGTTGCCTTCCCCTTGATCGTTTCTTTTCAGTTTCACTCTGTCGTGCGAATTTTTCAATCTCCTGATGGAATACATCATACTCCAATGCCCGTACATACAGAGTATGTCGGGCTCGATCTTCCAAAAGGAAGTGATGCTGCTCGCTTACGCCGATGACATCGATATCATCGGTACGCAGGAACGGCGAGTCAGCAAGGCGTTCTCGGAGATTGAAAAACAGTCTCGGCTCATGGGTCTAGCGGTGAACGACGACAAGACGAACTACTTGGTGTCTTCTCGCACTCCGTCAATGCGTCTTGGGCGGTCAGTGACGATGGAGAATTTCAACTTCAGTGTTGTAGAAAACTTCGTATATTTTGGGACAGAGATAACCAGCAACAACAACGTCAGCCTGGAGATCAGGCGAAGAATCACGCTTGCAAACCGATGCTTTTTTGGGCTAAGCAAGAAAATGAGAAGTAAAGCCCTCTCTCGACGGACGAAAATAAAGATATATAAGACGCTGATACTCCCGGTCCTACTGTATGGCGCAGAGGCATCGATCGTGATTGAGTCGGACGAGACAGCGTTGGAAGTCTTCGAGAGGAAGATTCTTCGCAGGATCTTTGGTCCTATAAGAGTCGGCGACGAGTTTAGGTCCCGTATGAGCCGCGAGCTGTACGAGCTATTCGATGAGGTTGGCATAGTCCGCGCATAAGATTCCAGCGGCTGCACTGGGCTGGGCAGCTCATTCGAATGGATGAAAGAGCTCCAGAACGCATGGTTTACATGGGGGCTCAAACTTGATTGGTGGACGCCGACATAGAGGACGACCGGGCACTCGATGGAATGACCAGGTATGGAGAGATCTCTCCATACTTGGCATTCAAAACGACTGGCGCCAGCGCGCACAAGATTATGAAATGCTGGCGCGCCTTCCTAGATGCGGCCATGACCGGCAGACGGTTGACGGCCATATAACTAACTAACTAACTAATTAAAAAAATAAAAATATATATGTATGTAGAATTTTAATTTTGAATATACTTAAACGATTTAAAAAAAAAATTAGTATGCTATATAAAAAACATTAATTTGTGTGTCATACGCTACAACGCATGGACTTAACGTTTCATACCTAATTTTATTTTTTCCCAAATAGAAACATAATTGGGCATGTCACGTAAATCGAAAGAGAAATTCCGTTGGATTGGTTTTAAAATCCCTCGAGCAAAACCCCGGTTTCACGAAAAATCGAGGGATTTTACTTTTCGGAAATTTGATTCGGAAACAGCTGGTGAATTATCAGGATTGTCAGCACTATAAAAATTATGTGTGCTATTATTTTTATTTATTTAGATTTATTTGCTTAGGTGGGGGAAAAAAATTTTAATAAAACTTTTATATAATAAGAGACGAAATGTATATAATTTTGAAAGTACATTACAACTAAAAGAAAAGCAAATATTTTTAAATATTCTGCACGCCAATGAGTACAATTTAAACGACAACACTATCATATGCTATCATATGCTATCATATCTATCATATCTATTGTCTATTTAATCACGACATACCAACTTTTTGCAATGACATTGTACACTAAATTGAAAAAATAAAAATACCACAATCTTTATTTAAATCTTAGTTCACATATAAAACAAATGAAATTGAATAGTTCATTAAAACAAACACTCCGAATGATTTCAATTTTTGCTTTTAACAAGTTGGCATTAATATGCTCGGTTGGTTTTTGGTTGGTTTAATAAGCTGCAATATTTGACGAGATGATTACTAAAATACAAAGTAACAAGTTAAGTCCAACGAAATGTTTATAAAAATAATGCAAATTAATTCGAAAATTAATTCTGTTGGAATTTCTATCATTACCTGAATTTAACACAATTTATTAAAACTGTACTAACTGTACTACTAAATCCCTCATGCAAAAGTGAGGCATTTTAAACCAACCAAAAAATATTTCCGTGACACCGAGAATTGGAATTTGGTTGGAATGGAATATTCGTGACATGCCCGAATAATTGAAGAGAATTAATCAAATCATAATCTGTGTGCATCGAGCTTATTTTAATACATTTCGATTGTATTTTTTTTTTTTTTTTCTTTTGTTAAATATTGTGTTTGGTATACTACTAATTCGTGAAAGGGTCTATACCAAAGTTTCGGTGCATATTTTTTGCGATTATATATAAAAAAGTATTGTTTTTCGGGCTGTGTTATTGTTTCAAACACGTTTTAATTTTTTTTACGCCTCTTCGAAATAATTTATCTCAGCGCTGGTTCTTTGAATAAAAGAATTTATACGCACTTTTTATTTAAAATTTTAAAACAAATAAAATTTAATTTTTCGTGAAAATTAATTTTTTTTGTCAAAATTTGTTTAATTATTTATACAGTTTTAGAAAAAAAAAATCTACTGCCAAAGTTCAATCACTTTGTTGATGAAGTTTCGGAGTTCAAAAATAATTTAAATTTATTTTAAAATCAGTCTCGAGTAATTTAAAACTTTTTGTTATAGGAAACAAAATGAAGAGTACATAAGTTTGTGGCAATCTTTGAAAAAAGTTTATGCTGATCTGATGTGCTTACCTCCAAAACTCTTCAAGACTACCGAAGTAAAAGAAAAGTTTCATAGAGCAGAGTATTTGTTCGCTGGTGCAGAACCAGGTCTTACGAGATCTTATGAGTACATGGCCATGTTTTCGTGATGTGTTCATGGTCATCTACAAGTCTAACTCTTGAATATAACCTGTTTGGAAGTTGTATCACTTAAACCAAAATAGTCGTGATGAAGCACGCAATATTGTCAACAGATCTCAGCTAAAAAACGATTGGTTTGAGTTAGCGTGGTAGAATCTGGTTGACCGATATGAAAAGAAACGAGTTATGGTGAATAGTCATCTCAAGGCATTGCTTGGTTTAGAGCTTGTAGCTTCTGAGAATGGTACGGCCATTAAAAGCTACAGCGGGAAATCAATAATGCTATTGTCAATTTAAAATCAAATAGAAGAAGCTTCGAAGCTCTACCAGTCTTCCAGATACTACGCTGGCGCTTTGGGAACAGCCTTTGGAAGACAAATGTGAAATCCCAAAGTGAAAGGACATGGACATCATTTTAACAAGCAGAATTCAAACTTTAGAAACAGTCTATAATCTTTCTGTCAAGCATTCCTCAGATCCCAACAAATCTGGCAGAAGTAGCTAACTAACAATTTGATTAAGTGCCCGAAATTTTTAACCCTCTTTCCTAAACAAAGGACAGATAAAGTGAGAGAGAAGCAATTTTGTTTAAATGTGCTCTTGGGAACTGCTATAGTGCGATAAAAGGTTAATAGTATGGTTGTTTCTGTTTGAGCACTGCTAGATTCGGGTTCTGAAGGTACTTTCATTTCAAAACGTCTTCAGAAATGTCTTGGTGTGCGATGCGAAAGAGTGCATGAACATTTTTCAGGACTAAATGCATCTGTGGCTGTTAGAGTTAAAAGATCGTGTTATTTAATACATCAGTCATCACTCTATCCACGTTTTAGATTGGAACGGGTGCATTTGTTTTGCCTAAACTTACTGGCTTTTGCCAGTAAAAATATCACAATGCCGTCAGATGTCAGTTTTGATTTCCCCCTGGTCAATCCTCAATTTTACAAGAGTGTTCAGGTAGACATTTTGATAAGCAGTGATATCTACCCTCGAATAGTGAGAGAGGGTATAAAACAAAATGTTTAAGGTTCATTGCTGGCCCAACAAACTGTTTTAAGGTGGATTCTTACATTTTCCAAACCATTTTCCAAACCTTTTTCGCTGAGTTGAGCTTGAGTCAGCAATTGCAAAAGTTTTGGGAATTAGAGAGCATTTCCAATAGGGGTTTTCAGTTCAACTTCATGTTCGCCCTAAATATCAGTGTGAGCAGCCGCTTGGAGCTTCACGCTCAGTCGCACTAAAGCATTTCACGCGTAATAAGTCTGCGCCATTCCGGATCCCAGAGTTTCAACGTGATGATGTAGCTAGTGAGTGTTTGACTTTGCAGCACTTGTGTATCTGATTGTGCTAAATAAAAGGCGAGCGAACTCAATTATTTATTTTAAAGTTACAAACGCGAATTTTTTTTTATATTGCTTTGTTTTTTCGTGCGAGTTTTTTATAGGCACCGACGACCCTCCCCACCTATCTGCGCCAGCATCAACAATTTTTAATCTTTATTTGGGTGTTCTAAGTGCTCAGGAGCAGCACTGCGAACAAATAGGATGCCTTGGTAGATGAAAGATTAAAAAAATAGGTAAAAAGGAAAGAATATCTTCACACTTTACAACAAAGAAAAAAATGGAAAAGTGAAAACCAAAATATTAATAAAGGGTAGCTTGATCTTTGGAAAATTGCCACCCGGATAGGCCATTGGGTAAAACTAAAAAATCTACAAGGGGAAAGATGATAAAGATATCGTAGTAAAGATGAAGGAATAAAACATAGCCTTTATCTGGAATTTATGCAGAAGAAGTGGATACAAGGACCTTGGACTGATTAAACAAGGCGTTCCGCAGAAGGACAACGAATATCAAAACTATTATGGCTATGCTTTTCGTAATTCCATTGTAACAAGTATCAAATACAATTACAATACCACAAGAAAAAATAAAGTGAATGGTCGAATATCTTAATGCTACCTCGACAATTACAACCTCTTCTTGGAATATAGCTACATTCTTCGACATGAAAACCCGACTGCAATGAAACTAATAGCACATTAACCAACTACAGCAAGAACTAAATGATAACTTTAGCACTATGACATGACAATGAATTAAAATGCACACAGAGAGGGAGAACGTATAAATGGTAGGCAACTAACTTTAAATCTATGTGGATCAAATTGGTCATGCGAAATGATAAGTAAAACCTAAAGATTTTCAAGCACTTTTCCAACGATACTCGATATAGTTGGTCGAGCTTAATTTTTTTCTTTTTCCCAATTGGGTATCTGGTTGTTGCTATAATGAATTTTCATTGCAGTCAAATCTTTTTTGATTGATGATTGCGAGATTAAAACAAATCGATTGACGTAAAAATCATCTAAATCGCTTTACGCGTTTGATCTCTAGAGTGGAACAAAGGAACAAACATAAAACATTCATACATACTCAGGAAAACACATTACCCTTCTTTGCTTTGCGCAGTGTGGAAAAAAGTAGCAACCTAATACAGAATTGTGTGGGAAACTTCATAGTTTTGAGGACGCGGCCGGTGATTTTAAAAAAGGTCTTTATTTTCAAGTAGCGATTATATTTACAAAAATTGTTTATGTATTGTATAGCGTAATAAAGAGTAGCTACTGCTTTGGTGGTCGATAAGGCGGACATAGACCTGTTGGTTTTTGATTGCACAGTAGGGTTCGGCTTATTTATAAAAATGCCCCTGACAAAGTTCCTAGGGCCTAAATATGTTCGTTTTGGTACTAAATAAGGAAATGTACAGTTACAGCCCGATCCGATAAAATTAAGAGGTGGCGACTTGAGGCGAAAGTTGCATTTATACAATTTTTTCTCAAAAAAAGGGTTTTTCAAAATAAAATTATATATCACTTCAATTATACCTTTATTATGTATCGCTGAGTACCACCCTTTTTTCAAAAGCGCAATCGACTTTCAAAAATGTTGCCAAAACGTCGGCTTTGAAGCATTTCTGCAGATAACATCCAATTTTTTTTCGATATTTTCCATATTGAATTCTTCGATTATTCATATGGTTCAATTTAGGCTTTCTCTTCACCAGATTGCGTTTTTCCTTTACCCATATTAAAGCAAATACTTCAATTAAAAAGCAAACTAAATTTGGTCGCAATACGTATTGAAAAGCCGATGATAATTGAAATCAAATACAAGTGCTATGCTGATGACGTTGCTAGTTTGAATTATTTGTTCGATATTGCCCATATGGATGCTATGAAAATGATTTCCAATAAAGAGGACAAGGCATTTCTTGAAATGCAGCGCCAAGACGGACGCCCAGGTCAATTAGGTGGATCGGATTCACTTTTGGCTAAAAAACAAAATCGTAAGGCAGAACGTGAATTACAGGACCAAGTCCGAAAGCGAAGAGAAAGTAGTCGCGTTGCTGCAACCGCATCATCCAATATTGAAGGTATCGCTTTCTCGTTTAAACTGTATTAAATTAGTATTCTTTTACAAGTTGCACACAAACAACAATAAACTATAGATAACAATTCCAGCAATAAAATTAAGCAGCATAGCTAGCGAACAGCATTAGTTTCTTATAAATCAATATATTTCTATACATATTTACGCTTCATTATGGTTAATGTGCCGAACCATTGCATACACCACTCGTTCAAATAGAAAAAAAGTCGACGGCGTTGTGTTGAATCTTTATAGGTTAGGTATACATGCCGGTCTGATATATAGAACTTAACCGCACATGTGATGGACTTTTATAGGTTAGGTATGCATGCCGATAATATATAACAAAATTAACTGCACAACCGACGATATAGGCGTTTTATAATTTTTCCTTTATTTACTTCAAATGTCTCTGCCCACCCCTGCGGATTAAAAAAAATCACAACTGCTACACTTTCTACAGTTTTTTTTTTATTTGATTATTACGCTTACCCCCATGCCAGCGGCGTTCTCAGCTAAATACGATAATCGGCGCATGCACCGCGTGCGTTAAGGCTTTGGCTGAAGAGATCACGGGCACTTTTTTTCTTTTAATCTTTTCTTTTTTTCCAGAAATTGCACCTTTTCTTCTACTTTAGGTAGTTTTTATTTTTTCCCTCTTAGAAATAGCAAATAGTTAACTTTTTTTTGTTTTAAATAAATTTGCACATTCCTCTCGCTGTTGCTTTAATCGACTGAACGAGTTAAAGAAGCTGCAATGAAAGTATAATAAAAATGCACTCAGCTTTTCCAGTCACTGATACTTGGTAATCAGCTTTTAAAATCACTGCTTATAATTTAGAATGCAAGCTTTCCCCAAATGATTATCAGTTATGGTCATCAGTATTGCATTTCTTTAACGCTTAATCCTAATCGGTTATGATTTCTTATACGCACCCTGAAGTATGCTTTATAATTTTTTATATAAGTATAACACAGTACAAAGCACGTTACGAGGCACAGCTGCGTAAATTGAAAAAATGTTATAAATTTCATAAATTCCTTGGTTTGATGTCTTTGCCGTGATATGTAGCCACCTTTCCAGTTTCTTCGTAACTTAACAGGTTGACTACTCCTCATCCTCTTAACATGTATACCAAATTTCATGTCTGTACCTTAAATGGATGCAAAGATATGACAAATTTTGATTGTCGCTTATATGGGGGTGGCGCAACGCCCCCTCCTATTTTTTCCAAACTTAACAGATTGACTTCTCCTCATCCTCTTAACTTGTATACCAAATTTCATCTCTGTGCC
>JAWNNP010002913.1:0-30194 GCA_035044805.1 Leucophenga maculata | reverse complement strand
TTGGGGCTCGTAATCCAGTGCTTCATATATGGCAGAACTAATCCACACTTGTGCGAATTTACAGGTAAAATCTGCGAATTTTATTAGTACCATCTGTGCCTAGTAATAGGCAATAAAATGGCGTCTGCCGCTTAACGATCTGTCTTAAAGGATGTGACGAAATTTTTTCAACTATAAAATACGCATGCAGTGCCAGTAGTTCTTCAGTACAACATCGATCTTAAAGTGAGCACTTCAGAGTGGGTTTAAAAATTTAAAGATATAATTCATACAAAAAAAAAAAAAAGGGCGAATATTATTCAAAGTACATCTTCAAAACCGAGTTGGAAATCTGAAGAGCTTCCTACTTAGTGATGAAAGTGCTAACGAGAACTCGGCACATTTTCTAGACATGGCATCTAGACAGAGTGTGCCGACTATGTTGCGTTGGATATTCCGAAATTCGCTCAAGCGAATTAACAATCGCCGCATTAGCTGATTGTTATGTGAAGTATCACAACGAATATAATGGATATCTGCCGCCAAAAATGCGCGCTAATTTCTACTGCTTTCAAATGTGTCCGAACTCAAAAGAGTTATATGTGGTGCCCTACCACATCAGCGAAACTTTAAAGTCGGATGAGCGTAAAAAAAGTTATCTCGTTGTCGATGATGTGATGGGCAATTTCCAGCGTCTAGTTGAGATAGAACCTCCATCGTCAGAAGCGGATAAGGTTTCTCCAGTGGTGGAAGATGCTTTGCCTCTGCGCTGCGAACGCTGCAATGAACAGTTCGCACTGCGTACTAGTTTAATATTGCATCAGTAGCTAAAATGCGGACCACACTTCTCTATGGAAAGATTACAACTTAACATTGTGGAGGTATACGAAAATGTTTTACCCATAACACGCAGTGCTTACAATCATGCCTGGTATGGCATAACGAAGGACAAGACCATCTTGAACAAGGGTGAATTTGTGCCCATCGAATGCGATTGGCGCACTGAATGTTCCGTAAATGGTTTAAACGGACCTTATGTTGCCATCAGCAGTGCCGATTCGGGTTATAGTAGCCCAAATAAATAAGTATCAACATTTATGGTATTAACTTGACTTGATTTGATTAAAAACAATAAAAAATTATATATTTGGTATCAAAATTATTGAATTCTTCTATTTAGCAAGGGTGGGTAGGGATTGGTAATATTCACGACAGCATTCATTGCTTCTTTGAACGATTTATTGCATGTAACACTTAATGTTAGAGAAGTTTTTCTTTAATTATTAGGAATCTGTACTAAAAAAACGATATAATTCATATCGATTATCTTGAAAAGGGTAAAACAATCGAAAGTAAATATTATAGAACCTTCTGGACAGATTCGATATTGCTTTGAAGCAGAAACGACCACAAATTCGGCAAAGAAGAATCTACTATTCCATCAAGAGAACGCACGGAGGCACACGTGTTTTGTTACCATCAAATTGGGGAACCCCAACCAGCATAATCCTCAGATTTAGCACCCTGTGCCTATTTCCAGTTTCCAAATCTGATGGCTGAGCGCCTATTTTGAGAGAAAAATAAAAAAATTGGATAAGTGGAAGAACTTTTTAAAAATTAGGGGTGGCGATGGCACACCCTGATCCCGCCCTATATCTACAAATTAAGATCTCGATGCAACGTCGAGTTTCTTAGGTACTAGAGCAGCTAGTAATCTCTCAAAGGGCACGAGTCTGCTGCACCTGGATTCCCCAAATCTGCACGCCATTGAGACAGATTGGGGCAATGCAATTAAGCTGCCAATATTTGGAGGTAACCTGTTGCCTCAATGCGCCACTTCGATCTATATAGAATGATCGTCAGCATAAGTCGCAATGAGTGCCTTAGAGGGGGTCTCCATGAAGTTATCGCCAGGAATAGGAAGGTCAGCGACATAGAGCGAGTAAAGCAGCGGTCCCAGTACGCTGCCCTGCGGAACTCCAGCTCTCATTAAACGGGGGGCAGAATAGGTGTCCCGGTATCTAACCTGAAATTCTTGTCCTTACAGGTAAAAAGGCAGAAGTATGCCTTGTAAAATAGGCCGTCATGCCACACTCTATCGAATGGCTGCTGCATGTCGACAAATACTGCATTACAAAATTTAAAGCTTGCAAAATATGCTGTGTAACTCCATGAAATTGTTCAATAGTACCATGTCCTGCCTTAAACCCAAACTGGTGATCTGGTAGGATACTGTTTTGGTTCATAAACTCCTTCAGTCGGCCAGCAATTAGTCTCTCTCATACCTTCAATAATGAAGGTCGAAGTCTAATTGACCGGTATGACTCAAGGTCATCATTCGGCTTACCTGGCCTGTGAATCATTTGGATCGCTGCTTTCTTCCACTGGGCCGGAAAGTATTCGTTCCTCAACATCGCGTTGAAAATCAATCCTTCAAAGCAACGTAGCATACCCTGTCCATACCTGGAGCTTTATTTTTCGGCAAGTCTTTCATGATGTTTACTATTTCCAGAGCCTGGATAGGCCTGATTGGAAGGGACATCTGCAACGATGTTTCCAAGCTTTCGACAGTCCTTTTCAGTTGCGCAACCGTGGCCACGTCATGTGTAATGAATTTGTCATCCAGATGGAAGGCAAATGCATATACCTGCTCTTTTTTACTTTTATCATGTCCTCCATCAGGGCATTGGATTGGGGATTGCCGAAATGATTGCTTCTTAAGCGACTTAGTGCATTTCCACAAAGAGGTGTAGTCCATAGTTTCCAACCGAAAGAAATCGCTTCTCAGTCTCTGTAAGACCTTTCTTAGTTGCTTTGCAGCTCGGTTCCAAATAATACGGTCCACGGGTCCTGTGTTCGGATCGCTATCCTTCTGAGGTACCTTTTCGTTGCAAGAAGATTTATAGCTCCTGTATTAAAGACAATGCCACATACCTGTTCTCTCTTATACTGGTCCGAACATCCGGTTCTCCATGATGCACTGCAAAATGAGTGGACACATAGAGGTATCTGGTTCAAGCACCAGTTTAACCCCACTGGCGGATATGGGATCAGCTTAATCCCGCATTGCATTGCTTTGGATGCGCAAGAAGAAAGCAAATCGCTTACAACTAAGCCAACAGACAACAACTCTCATGAAAACTGTGGATTTCTCTCATCTGCAGAGTTTCTTTCTTCGTGATGAGAGTGGTAGTGGCGATACCAGAAAATTTCTGAACGAATCATGTGGACAAAGTACACCGGATTTATTCCGTTGGCTATTCCGCTAGAGCTGAAATTCAGTTTGGCCTTCTATGTACACGTTCACAATAAGGCTTTCGTTTTCCAAAGTACATGTCTCGACATTCACAATCACTTCGAAATCAATGAGTCTGTTGACATGCTGCACGATGTTATGGGTAATTTTCGTCGACTGCATCAGTTTGAGCCTCCATCACCGCAAGCGAGTGAGACATCTCAACGGGAAGAATCTATTTCGTGGAATTGCAATCGGTGCGCTGAGTCGCTCACACAATGGAACAAATGCCCTCCGATATGGTAGAGATGTACGAAAACTGTTTACCCTTAACGCGCAATGAAATGAATCATGCCCGGTATGGCATTACAAGGAATAGGATTACGATGAATAAGGATGAATTTATGCCCATAAAATGGAAAGATCTGCAATCCTTTAGTGTAATAAATGGAACTTGTGTTGTCATTAGTGCTGCCGATTTGTCCCGTCCGTCTGAAACTCATAAATAAAATTTATTTCATATTACTGACGGTTTTATAATAAATGAGAAATTGTATTAATAACTAAAATATTTTTATATTTTTTAATAATAAATAATAACGCAAAGAAACAGCGGTCGTAACTCTTATGAAGTATATGTAAAGAATCAATTTTAAGAGTAGCTCCGGATTTTAGATAACTCTGTCCAAGCATACCGTGTTTCTTAAAATTTATTAGGAATTCCAAAAAATTACAGTTGGAACCAACACATTGAGGAACTTGCACTTGGCCGCAAATCTCTGTAGACACCATAATCAAATCAGAAAGTTTTACTTTTATTGCAAAGCTCAACATTAAATTGTTATATAATTTAATAAAAAAAATTAAATTCATTTTTGACAAATCTTGACAAAAAAATCTATTCCGTAAAAGTCTGCGTACATGCTTCTTTTAGTGCTGAAAATGCTGTCCTGGTAGGGTAACGCTTTCTCGTCCAAAACCATTCTTTTGGAAATAATGATTCGTTTTGCATATCCAGTTATTCCAATAAATGCTCTATAGATTTTTTTTTTAATATAGTGTTTTCTTTGTTGGATCTTCTCTTGATAGAGACTAACAATAATTTTTCAAATCTTAAATCTAGTTGTGTATTACACTAAGCCCCCGGTTGGAGACTTATGTAGTTACAGCGGCCCTAAGAGCACATCACAGGGCTGGGAGGTCATTTCTCCTGAGTCGTGTTTGTATATGGAGTAGTGTTAGAGATCTTGCGAGTGGATTAGGGTGAGAGTTGAATCGATCTATTTCAGTTTTCACAGTTGGGATGTTAAGATCATTGTGAATGTGAGTATTGCAAATATACGAAGGTGCCCCGGTGAGAGTTCTAAGTATTTTTGATTGAGCTCTTTGTATTATATCCACGTTACTGGAACTCGCATTGCCCCATAACTGTGAGCCGTACGTCCAAATAGGCTTTATTACGGAGTTGTAAAGAAGTAATTTGTAGTCCAAGCTTAAGGGGGACCGCGGATTTATAAGCCAGTGTAGGGAGTTGTTTTTTAGCTTTATTTGTATTTTCTTGACTTCAATATGTTTACTATAAGTGAGCCGTCTTTTGAGATGAATGCCGAGATGCACGACGGCATTGGCCTCTGGGATCACAATGTTGTTTAGAGTCAGCGATGGACAAGTACCTCATTAACTTTTATACGCCACTACTCGAGAAGAATGAGATGGTCTGCTAGTAGTCTAGTTGCTCTTATTGGGCATCGAGATCTACTTAAGATTGCTGTGTCATCAGCAAATGTGGATATTGTATGTATGTGATCCATTGGTATGTCTGAAGTGTATAGAACATATAATAAAGGACCGAGAACGCTGCCTTCGGGTACACCAGCTTTAATTTCATACTCCTGTGTTATGTAGTCATTCTGACGTACTGTGAATGCTCTATTGCTGAGAAATGATTCTAGAATTTTGTATTTTGGGGTAGCAATACTTTTATTTTGTACTTAAGTCCATCAAGCCAAACGCGATCAATCTCTGAGGTAAATCGGTTTACCTGTTCGATAGTGCCATGGTTTTCACGAAACCCAAATTGGTGGGTGGGAATAACGTTCTGCATGTGTGAGTTGATTTTTAAAAGAACCAACTTTTCGAACAGTTTGGATAGGCAGGATAGTAGGCTTATGAGTCTATATGACGCTGCCTGTGTTTTATCCTTTCCGGGTTTCGGAATCATGACTATGACCGATTTCTTCCACTGAGTTGGAAAATATCCGCATTTAAAAATCGCGTTGTACAATTTTGTGATATATGTCACAGCTGGGCTGGGAAGCTCCATGATCATTTTTGGGGAAATTAAATCATGACCTGCAGCCTTCTTGGGATTGAGCTGGGCTTTTATCACTTTATGAACTTCATGGGTGTGAACTCTGAGGGGTTCAGAGTTATTGGTGTTCGAAGGAGAGGGAAGAACAAAAGCGTTTGTTGACGGATTTGACTAAAAAACAGTTCTTAAATGGGTTGCAAAAATTTCCGCTTTTTCTATGTCCGTGCGTGCCCACTTTCCAGTGTGGTACCTTATGGGTGTAGAGACTATAGCCGGTGGTTTAATGCGTGCACGCGCTTTCCACAGGGGAAACTTAGAGCTTGTTGGAGAAAGACGTTCGATGTATCGTCTCTGAGTGAGTTTTTCCTCGAGTTTAAGAGCTTTGCTTAGCTCACGTGAGGCAATCTTTAGATTGTAACACTGCCATTCCCTTCTTAAACGCCGTTTCGTCATAACTAACTGTTCAACGTGACTGTTGGTTATACTGTGGTTCATCGAATTGGCTGTGGATGGTTGTGGTGTGGAGTGTTGAGCTGCTGCAGTGGGAACAGAACTCAGGACACTGACAGAGTTTTCAATATCGATTTCGTTACTTATTGCTGGGTTCAGCTCGATATGACTGCTTATATACTTTTTATATTTGAGCCAGTTGGTTTTTTGTGTAGTGAGTTTATTGGGATACTCTTTTCGTTGAGGTTTTTCCAGTAAACTAAAAAGAACTGGAGAATGATCCGATGAGAGATCTGTAAGAGATTCAGCAGATATTAGATAACTTGAAATTCTTCGTGTTATTGCAAAATCAATCAGATCTGGGATTTTCATCGAATCTGTAGGCCAATATGTTAGGGTACAGGGCGAGACATAGTTAAGCTTATTTTTGGTGTTTATAATTGCTTTGTAGAGCTGCTTTCCTTTGGGGTTTGAAAGCCTTGAGCCCCAATGTGTATGTTTGGCATTATAATCACCCGCGACTACAAAGCGATCACCTAGAGTGTCGAAGAATTCGAGAAACTGTTTTTCAGATACCGTAAACCTTGGAGGGCAATAAATTGCCGATAGTGTTACACTACCAAACTTTGTTTGAACATTTATTGAGGTGGCTTGGAGATAATTGGTTGCAAATGTCTGTAGAGAATGGTGTTTAATACGACTTCTTATGAGTATACCAGTTCCGCCGTGGGCTTTGCCATCTGGGTGGTTCGTGGAATAGAACGCATACCCTGGAATTTTGAAGTTGTATTTATTCGTAAGATGTGTTTCTGCAAGAAGCATTACATCAATGGGTCTTACTTAGAGAAAATTTACAAGCTCGTTTTTGTGTCGGGAAACACCATTGGCATTCCAGAGACATATATTTATTTTTAAGCAAGTCATTATTTGCTTTGTTGGGCTGCAAGCATCTGAATCAGAGTGTTTTGATTCCGCATCATTTCTTGCATTGTGCTTTGCATGAATGCCATGAAATTCATCATGCTTTGTTGCATTGATGCAATCATTCGATGCCATTGAGTGGTGTATTAGGATTTTTTGGCATGCTCTGTTGTTGTGGGTTTTGTGTAGAGGGGCCCACGGGTACCGTGTGGGAAACGGTTTGGCCATATGACTTTGCATCAGCTGGCTTTAGCCCTGATTTCAAGGCATTGGCAAAAGACACACCAGGGGTGGTTGTGTCAAACGTATATGTTGGAGTGCGTGCAAATGACTCTACGGGGTGAGAGCGAGCAGAGGCAGTTCGCAGATGAAGGCGGTTTTTCAACTCTTTGTACACAGGACATCCTCTGTAATTAGCCGTGTGATTTCCTGCACAGTTGCTACATTTTTTCGCGTTGGAATCCAACTTATTTGCTGTGCATGTAGCGGTATTGTGGAGTTATCCACAGGCGACGCAGACAGAACGTAGAGTACAGTAAGTCTTTGTGTGGCCAAACTCCTGACAGTTGGTGCATTGGACCGGGTTATTGCGCTTGTGAGGTTCTTCTACAGAAATTCTACGGTGCAGCAGGTATTTTAGATTGTAGATTGGGAGTACCTCGTTTTTTTTAAGTGGCCTACTTTCGGGTTCCAGCTCTACTTTAAATATGGGCTGCGGAATTTTGTTTTTATTTATTATATTTATGGCTATTTTTGGGTTAAAGCCATTTTATTTTAGTGCGCTTACCACTTCGCTTGGAGTGACAGTTGGTTCAATGCCTTTGAGCACGACTTGAAGTCCTTTAGAGCTTTTCAGTTGGTAGGTATAGAAGTTTATTTTCATGTCTGTGAAATGCTTTGAGACTAAGCGATAATTTTGTGCTGAGTAAATTTGAACCCTGGTCTCGTATATTGTACCCTTCCTAATAGCAGTTATGTGGAAGTTATTGCTCCCAATGAGTTTTGCTATTATGTTTACAATATTATTAGAGCTTTGCTCACGGACATATATTGGCGGTGGTTTGACACTGGCTTTTGTAGCCCCTTCATCTGCGCTGTTTTGTGCGTTGGATGTAATGTCGCTTAGAATTGAGAATCTGTTGCGACTAAGTGGCGATTCGGTTTCGCTTGCATTGTTTCGATTCAGCTTAGGTTTATTTCCTTTGTTCGACATTTGTGGGCTCAGCTTAAGCTTTATTTGAATATAGCGATCTAAGCCTGTCTGTATCGCTGGAGTTTTTGTATTGTTCTTTTGCTGCAGTCCGCTTTGGGATTGCGGTAATTTATTATTTTTGATCATTGCAGAAGATGTTGTGGCTGTAGTTGTTGTTGTGTTTGTTGATGTTGAGACTATTGCTGTTGTAATAGCCAGAGACACAAAAGTGATTGTTTGTGTGCTCGCAGCATTGGGAAGAGAACAATTGGTAAATTTTTCATTTAAGAGGGTGGGTGTTGGACTCTCTTCAGCCCAAGTGAGTGGCCGTGTTGGACCTAGAGTAGAGAGCGTAAGGTTTTGCTGCGTTGGTATAGTTAATGACAATACATTAACAATGCTAGTAGGGGGGACTGAAATGGAAGCCTTGGATTTTAGTAATCCGTTAGGTTGAGAACTTGTACTCACCGCATTCATTTGGTTATTCATTTTACCTGTTTCGTTGCTTTTGTTTTGGGCAGGGAGGGAGGTGGAGGGCAATTTATGTTTGATGGTGTCTTCTGTTGCGTTGTATGTGAAGAACGCGTTTCTCCCATCGGCTCTTTGCAATGAGAGTCTGCGCTGCTCTTGGGAAGCGCTTCGCGCGCTTATTCGTTGCTCTTTGTTTTCAATCGCGGTTTTTTTTGTTTGTTTTTCTTTTTATTTGAGAAATAAATATAAATTAAACTTTTCCCTGAAGTTGTGTTTTTGGTTAGCACTTGCACAAATTAAATTTAGAGCCTGTTATTATAGCTATTAGAAAATATGCTTTCATAACTAAGCTTAACTAAACCGAATTATTGCGGAGCACTATTAGACACGTCCGATCGGTTCAATGGTTGACGCTCTATAGAATTGTGGCCCGGAGACTTGGGATGTGTTCGTTGTCTTTCTGCAACTAAACCTAGTCTTCTAAACCACAACCATTACTCTGCCTCCACAATGATTAACCGTAATATTTAATTCTCCTGGACAACATAAGTGGGCACAGCCTTCAAATTTACACACATATTTAGATTCTCTTATTTATTTTTCAGATAACTTGTGTACAATGAATACGCTAACCCCCGCTTTCCATCATTCCATTATTTTGTATGAAAAATTGTATTTTATTTATGTTGTTAGTTTGGCTCGAAACACCAAATTTATATTACCTTACGTTAATCTTTATCAAATATTTCAGATTGGACCAATAACAGGGCTAGCTCCTATACAAATCAGTCTAACCTTTTTGACTTTTTGTACCAATATTTTTTTTTGTTTATGTAGCTAGAAACGCCAAATTTTGTATATCTTACAAGATTCATAAGAATGTATACCATATAGGCCAAGATTGGACCACTACAAATTGTTAGGAGTAGGGTATCTCGTAGTCGAGCCCACTCTACTGCAGCATTCTTTCTTGTTTATTTAATGTATGTTAACCAATTTCTTCGACCACAATGAACCGATTTTAAAAATTTTTTGTTTCAAAGGGTAACCTCAAGAGGTGGTCCAATCCAGGAAACTTTATTAAATATATATTTTACTAGTTGAACACCGTTGGTTTCGATCGCGGCTAATATAACCAAACTGTTCACACTTGTTCAATGGACCTTTCTTCTTCCGACCCCATTACTATGTTTTAAAAATTTCATCTATGTACATCAAATGGATGGAGAAATATGATACATTTTGTTTATCGGTTATATGAAGTGGGGCGGAGCAAAACACCTATGATAAGGACCAAAAATTTTAGGAAAACTTCTCCCGGTCCTTTTTCCATGTATACAAATTTTTTATCTATGTACCTCAAATGTATGAATATGTAAAACAAATTTTGTATATCACTTATATGAGGGGATGGATTACCCACTCCAATTTTGACCAATCTTAATAGAAATACTTCGCCCGATCCCATTGATATGTAAACCAAATTTTATCTCTGTACCAGAGAGCTGCACCGGGTGTGTTCGAGTATGAACGATCACTCTTGCCGAAATTTCGATCAATTCAATTCCGCGCCTAGCAGCAACGTGTTCGATCAATCCGATCATTTTCAGCAATCATAAGTTTGATCGAACATGCAATGTCTAATATTTACGATCACGATCGAGTAGCTGGCACATTCGCTTTGTTTACGAACTAATCGGGCTCGATCAAGGCTCGACTCAACTCGAGCCTGATCGTTTAGGATTTTCATGTGCACTATACATACATAAAAGTTGATTCGTGCTTGTTATGTATACAATTAAGCGGAATTATATACACAGACTTCAGTAAAGCTTTTGATAGTGTGTGTCACAAAAACCTTTTGTTTAAATTGAAAACTATAGGCTTCCCACCCTCTCTTTGCTTTTGGATTGAGTCATACTTATCCGGTAGGACACAAAAAGTTTTATTCAACAATTGTTTATCTAAAACTATTGACGTATCTTCTGGTGTTCCCCAAGGGAGCCACCTTGGTCCTAAATTGTTTAATATATTTATTAATGATCTTCCCATTGCTGTAAATCATGGTCATACACTTATGTATGCAGACGATGTCATATTATGTTTGTCATATTCTGATGTCTCCCAACATAGTTTGCTACAGGCTGATTTGAACTCACTACATACATGGTGTAGTCTTAATTATCTGAATTTGAATTTCTGAAAATGTAAATGTATGACATTTCATCGTAGAAATCCATTTATAGTTGATTATTCTTTAAATAAATTCTGTCCTTTTTTCTCCTTTCATTCGTCTTTAAGTTCTGTTAAAAATGCAGTACTAACAAATAATACTGTTTGTTCACCGGCGTGGCCAGTCAACCAAAACTCCAGCTTCGGCGACGTTGTCACTTCCGCTGAACTAGCGAACTAGTCGCTAGCGGTGCTGCGTTCACTCCCTGTAAGAAAATAATCCGCACAGCATTGATGCATATAAGATGCTTTGTATACGCACCAAATAAGATCCAACAAGTAATCCAGTGAGCCAATACAACCAATAATAATCCGCAGTTTCCAATTAACCGCAGCCGATTGACAGATAAAGACGGCTAGTTTATCCTTTTTAAGTGAACACTGTCTTGTTTTCCAATAAAAACACTCGCCTTTACTTTTGTGTTTAATATTAATGGAGTTTAGTTTATTTTAACTATTAAGGTTCACGGTAATGTATATAGTTCACTAAATGTGGTGCCAAGTTGCACCAATTATTGTTACTAAAAAGTTCACAATTTGATACTATTTGGTGCCGCGTAGCAAAAAGGCACCAAATCTAATTATTATTATTCACTTCAATAAATAATACAAACTACAAGTATATACAAATGCGTCTAACAACAATAACGTTAGAGCATAAAAACTATAAAAGCACTAGCTCTGCCCACCGCGGCAGAGACTTAATGTGAGTTGAAGGCGCGGTGACGAAAATGCAACTGAACTTTTTAATGCAAGCGATTAAAAAGAAACAAAACAAACAAAATCTATGCAAAAGGTGGTGGGTTATTGCAATAACAAATATCAATAGAGAGAAGATAATTAACGGTTTCTTCTCTCTCGCTTGCTCTTTTTCTATTCTATTTGCTATTGTACAACTTCAGAAAAATAACTAAAACTTAACCCATTATGGACATTCGCGGCATAAACATTCCGCCCACCTTGCAGCTACGCTACAAAAAACTTAACAAAATAATTATATCAAACTTATTAAATATGTTATAAATATATGTTGAAGCTGCGGTTAAAGATGATCAGCTCTCCTGGACCAACTGCTGCTTGACGCCCAAATGAACAACGCTGGTACTGCGCCGATTTTTTCCTAGGACTAGCTGGATCCTTCCGTAGACTTCACCATCGATTCTCGATCCGATTCTACCAGCCTCGTAAAAGCTGGGATCGACCAACTGCAGGTACCGGAGATGCGTCAAATGCTCGAGTTTGACCAACCTCGACGGTACTACGCATGCCTGCTGTGGCACCACGTTCATGACCACACAGCTTTGTGTGGATTTTGCTGCTGTCGGGCGATTTTAAGCTCACTTTGCCCCGACGACACAACTGGCAAGACTGCGGATGCACACGCCGAGAACCTAGCGCACCTTGGTTGGAGTCCCGTAAGGCTCGACTCTCACTCTGCGTCGAGTGGCGTCTCCCTCCGCCTCGACGTGCGGCGCACCAAGACGTGCGAATCCGTTTACGCGCATCGAACGGATGAACACGTCGAGGACCAAGCGTACCCTGGTCGGAGTCCTGTAAGGCTCGACTCTCACTCCGCGTCGAGTGGCGTCTCCCTCCATCTCGACGTGTGGCGCGCAGTACGTGCGACTTCATCAAGCTCCATTCGCGCCACACTTCTTGCAGATGAGCCTTTTTCTCCGGTGCCACCCTCGACCGACGTACACGAGACCACCAAGTTTGTAGATCTCGCGCTGGCATTCCCAAACTTGGATCCGTTGTTCGTCCGGGTCCACGTACCGACGAGCTGTCCGATGTGGACGATTTTGTCCACTGCTGCTCTGGAGGTCTGCCCCTGCAAATATATAAAAGAAAAGTAGCTCCACACCATCGATATGGGAACCTTTTTCTTTTACCTGACCAACTATTTCCAAAACTTGATTCTGTATGCATTTTTGACCTAGGCTGCACATGCCTCAATTCTAAACAGGCCTGAGTAGTTTTTCTATAAACTGCCTCATCAAACCGTGTAACAAAATTGTCAACTTCCTGCATATGACTAATATTACAATAGGCCTGAGAAGTTTTCCCACAAACTATCTCATCAAAACCTAGAGTAAACCTCTCAGCGTGCTTCTCTTTCTCATGTCGAGCAACAAACACTTTTCTGTGTGCATCGACTTTTGGAACCCTGTGTTCCCATTTGCTTGATTTTTTCACTATAGTAGAACCCGGAAACTCGTTCTCACTATTTTTCTCAATTTGCTTTTTATTCAAAATTTGCAAATTGGCTTTGTGTCTTTCAAGATCGACTTGTTCCTCCTTAAGTCGTCTATCCTCAACACATTCATCACCTTTCTCAATTTTAGGTTTTAATTTGTCCAAACCGACTGACTTTATTGGACTACCTAAGGGTGCTGGGTCTGCACTACATTTTTGCGACCCATACTCCTTTCTCTCCTCAGCGATATTGATGTCTAAACAGGCCTGCATAGTCTCTTCACAAACTATCGCATCAAAACCTAAAAGACTATCATCACCTGTACTATGTCTCTCAGTTCTATACACTTGGCTTTCCACACTGACTGTACTATTTGTTGAAATATTTAAAGGTGCTGGGTCTGCAATACACTTTTGCGACGCACGCTTAATTTCAACCTTAGCAATCTTAATATCAATGTCTAAACAGGCCTGCGTAGTTTTTCCACCAACTATCGCATCAAAACCTATTAGACTATTAACATCACTCCGCTCAGAAAAAGAGAGACACGGCTGACTCCTTGTCACGTGTAGTGGCTGCGTAACAACCACTGTCTCAGAAACATTTGTTACCAAATCGGATGACTTTCCCGAGTCCTTGTGTAACAATATGTTGTGCTCTCCTTTACAAAATACACAATTATTTCTTTTAGTACAATTTTTACCTAAGTGCGAACTAGAGAAACATTTCGAACAGAGACCTAATTCATTTATTAACAAAATTCGTGCATCGACATCCATAATTAAAAACTTTGGACATTGTCTAAAAAGATGTCGATACCCAATGCACAACTTGCACCGAATCTCATCGCTTTTTGCCTTGACTGCATCTGCAGAAGGCACAGGTGACATACTATTTTTTGGCTCAATAGTATGTCCCGGCGGCTTACTATCAAAATTTTGCAAAGTCTCACGAATTTGGCTACAACCACGTACAAAGGTTCGAAAGCACAAATTGTATCGCGTCATCATGTCTCTGAACTGTCGGTCCCCATCCTCATCACTGGGAACTGTACCCACACTATCATTGTATGCTGATTTAACAGCTTTCCAGCGTTTCTTTAGCTCGTTTTCTTTATCTTCCAAAGAAAATTCACAATTTGGTATTCGATCAAAATCTAATTCAAATTCTAATAGATGCTCTACGCAACTATTAAACGTATTCATAGAAGCCATTGTCACAAATTACTATATAATTTTTCGTGCACGGAAACCCACATATAGAATTTGTTCGTAAATCAAATTTGTGCACGAAAATATGGCACATGAATTTAACCCCAAAATAGAATTGAAATTTTAATTTTGATCGAGCATTTCTCTCAGTGTGCGTGCACCTGAGAAAGATCAACGCACTGTTTTAAATCTGCCTAGTGTTGTTGTTGCTAGTTCCTTTTCCTTATTTTCTGTCAGCTATAATTTTGTACTATTATTCTGAAGGCTTATTCGCAAACGCTTGCACATAATCGCGCTGCTACAAATTATGCGGACACACACAGCAACCAAAAATTTATTTATTAAATTTTATTAATTTTATTTGGTTTTCCAAACAAACAAAGAGAATAAAACTTAATAAACGAACGATTTCTTTTAATTTGCGCAAAAAATAAAAACCATTTATTCACTTTAACTAATATTTTTCTTTAAAGAGAAAAATTCTTAAAGTTTCAAATATTAAATTTGCACAATAATTTTTGGTCGCACCGTAAATAACTAAACGAAATTTTTATTTAAATTACGTTATAAGCAACAACAATTTTAATACATAGTGCGTTGACCTGTCACTACTGCAGCTGTGTTCTAACGAAAAGAACGGGAACCTATCAAATTGCACAAAACAACAACAAACACAGTTGTTGATTGCAAACAGCTGAGTGACACACGCACAAACAATTAAAAAAAAGCGCAAGCAATGGAAAATGCGCGTCTATATACTTAAAAACCGCGCGAACTAAGTATATAGTTTTCCCAAATTTCCAAACATATAACCGCAAAAGGCGCAATTTAGAATTTGGAGTTAATTTTAAATTTGTCTTGATAAGTTAACTACATATATGTGGACTGTATTCTAATTAAAGGAGTTGTTTTTTATATTTCACAATGTGTAGAAATTTAATATTGTTGAAATATGTTCTTTGTCGCTCAGAGATTTTCATTGCAGCGATAAAACTAAAACAACTCCAAACCAATAGCGCATTATATACACCAGAAAATTAGAACGCATACAAATACCATCTAACGAATTACTATATAACGCGCTTTGTACTTCGACGTACATATGTATGTATATATGACAGAATTTGGCGGAAATCCGTCAACTTTGGGGTTGGAAAGAATTTTACCAAATTTCAAAAGAACTACAAGTGTCTCCAAGTATAAAATTTTAGCACTTAGTAATTATTTTGACATACAAGGACTCACGTGACCACTTGAGGACCATCCGGCTCGAAGGACCAAAATGTTTGTTCACCGGCGTGGCCAGTAAACCAAAACTCCAGCTTCGGCGACGTTGTCACTTCCGCTGAACTAGCGAACTAGTCGCTAGCGGTGCTGCGTTCACTCCCTGTAAGAAAATAATCCGCACAGCATTGATGCATATAAGATGCTTTGTATACGCACCAAATAAGATCCAACAAGTAATCCAGTGAGCCAATACAACCAATAATAATCCGCAGTTTCCAATTAACCGCAGCCGATTGACAGATAAAGACGGCTAGTTTATCCTTTTTAAGTGAACACTGTCTTGTTTTCCAATAAAAACACTCGCCTTTACTTTTGTGTTTAATATTAATGGAGTTTAGTTTATTTTAACTATTAAGGTTCACGGTAATGTATATAGTTCACTAAATGTGGTGCCAAGTTGCACCAATTATTGTTACTAAAAAGTTCACAATTTGATACTATTTGGTGCCGCGTAGCAAAAAGGCACCAAATCTAATTATTATTATTCACTTTAATAAATAATACAAACTACAAGTATATACAAATGCGTCTAACAACAATAACGTTAGAGCATAAAAACTATAAAAGCACTAGCTCTGCCCACCGCGGCAGAGACTTAATGTGAGTTGAAGGCGCGGTGACGAAATTGCAACTGAACTTTTTAATGCAAGCGATTAAAAAGAAACAAAACAAACAAAATCTATGCAAAAGGTGGTGGGTTATTGCAATAACAAATATCAATAGAGAGAAGATAATTAACGGTTTCTTCTCTCTCGCTTGCTCTTTTTCTATTCTATTTGCTATTGTACAACTTCAGAAAAATAACTAAAACTTAACCCATTATGGACATTCGCGGCATAAACAAATACAATTTTGTAATTTTCTTTAAATTTCTTTAATTTGTAATTGCGCCCGCTTGGACCACTACCTAGCTGTGAGTAGGGGCACAGTCGGTCAACAAGGCGGCCATACAAAAATTCCTCCACCGATGCTGAGTGGTCGCAACTTCCCTTCTATAGCTTTAAGTTACTTTATAGTTATATTAGTTTAAATAATTAGTTTTAAGCGACTGTTTAGTTCATTTAGTTGCTAATCAGTAGTTAACAAACACTCAACGATTACGTGTCTTTTTCTTGTTCGTATTCAAATAAATGTTAGGAACGACTTGTATCTGCAAGAGTTACTACATACAATGTTTGGCACTGCTGTTTTTTTTTTTTTTTATTTCCTTGGATGTTTACAATCTGTTTGTTTTAAACAATAAGTAATTTTTTTTACTATAATGGGCATATAGTACGCTCAATGACCAATGTCATTAATGTATTTCTAACTTAAAGTAATAATTGTAATTATCATAATAACTAAAATTAGAATAAAATAATAAATAAAAAAACAATATTTGTACTAATATACATTTACGTTGGTAATCTATGTAATCTTACTACATGCGACTGCCCCACTCTTCGCGGAATATCGCATCGTTCATTTCCATAGAATTACTACTAATAAGTGCATATGGACAATAAGAAACAAGTTTACTGTTAGATTAAATATAATGTATAGTTATTATAGTATAGTATATATATAGTATAGGCTTAAAGGTATCTATGCATTATGTTTGTTGGATCGAGCCGCTTCAGTCTCCTGCGTGTTAAGCTTTCTATTGTAGGCAGTTGTCTCATTTCTTGGTTTGTATGAATTAGCAGCCGGTTTGTGTACTTAGTCCTAGAGCATCTCATCGTTTCCTCAATTGTAGGTACACTAAGGTCACGATGTATATCTGTATTGGTAATATACCAATCAGCATTAGATATTAATCTTAAGATTTTAGACTGCGTCTTTTGTATAAGTTGCAAGTTGGTTTTGCTTGCAGTACCCCATATCTCGATGCCATACTTCCATATTGGCATAATTATTGCTTTATAAATTTTAAGTTTATTGTCAAGCGATAATTTGGATTTTGTCCCAAGTAGCCAGTTTAATTGTTTAAATTTGTGTCTTACTTCATTTCGTCTGTTTTTAATGTGTGGTTTCCATGTCAGCTTAGAGTCTATTGTTATTCCTAAGTATTTTGCATAGGGTTTAATTTTTATGTTGTTGTTTTTTATTTTTATATGGTAACATTTTGTTTTTCTGTTTGTGTAAATTACTTGCACAGTTTTTTCCTGGTTTACTTCTATGCCCCATTTTTGAAACCAGTCAATTGTTTGGTTTAGAATTTCTTGGAGTGTGTTTGTTGCAATCTTTTCGTCACAATTAGATGATAATAATACTGTATCGTCTGCAAATGTTGCTATCATACAATTATTGCTTGTAGGTGTCGGTAAGTCTGCGGTATATATGAGATATAGTAATGGGCCCAGTACGCTGCCTTGAGGTACGCCTGCTGTCATTTTTAATACGTCAGAATATCCATCTTCATATTTTACGTAAAAGTGTCTGTTGCAGATATAGCTTTCCAAGAGTTTAAACATTTTGTGCGGTATACATCCTTGTAATTTGTATAATAAGCCTCTGTGCCATACTTTATCAAATGCTTTGGCAATGTCCAAGTAGACGGCTACACAGTATTTCTTTCTGTCAAAATCATCTAGTATCTTATGCATAACTCTATGTATTTGTTGAATAGTGGGATGTTTTCTTCTAAACCCAAATTGATGGCCTGAAATAATTTGCTGTTGTGTCAGGATTGGCTCTATTCTATTATATAATACTTTTCAAATATTTTAGATAACACAGGCAATAAACTTATTGGTCTGTATGAGCTAGTATTTGTTGCGTCTTTATTGGGTTTAGATATGGGATTTATTTGTGCGACTTTCCACACGGCAGGAAAATATGTTTGCCTAATTGCCGCATTGTAAATATTTCTGATATAGCTAATTGCTATATCTGGTAGCTCTTTAAGGGGTTTGCCTGATACAAGATCATATCCTTTAGGGTCTTGATTTGTTTCTTTACTTCTGAAACCGTAGTCAATCTTATTGCACCAGGAGAAGTGTTTGATAAATTCGGTAGTTCAATGTTTTGATTATCCATATCATTAGTAAAAATTAACTCGAAATGTTTTGCCAGTGTATCTGCTTTTTCTTTATTACTCTTTGCCCAAGTGCCATTTACAGATTTTAGTGGTGGCCTATGAATTATTGCGTTGTTTAGTTTTTTCGTAGCTTTCCATAGTGAAAAATTCGAAGAGCTATTTGCATCAAAGTTTGAAAGGTAATATTCAAACTTTTTGTCCTTTTCATCTTTTAGCAGGATTTTTAGGTTAACGGTGGCTTTGTTTAGTTTGGCCTTGTCTTGTGGGTGTTTTGTCATTTGATATATTTTTCGCATTTTTCTTTTTTCCGCAATTTTTTGTTTAATATTTGCAGGAATAGCTTCTATATGTGTCTTTCGTAGGATCAGCGTGGACTCTGTTGCTGCGAGTATTATTAAGTCGTTTATGTAGGCAATAGCGGAGTCGACTTGGGTATTTGTTCTAAGCGGTATACTTGTTACAATATGCTCTTCAATTATTCGTCGAAACATGTTCCAGTCAGTTTTTTTGTTACAAATGTTTTTGTTTTCCTTCGTCTCTGGATTTGAATTGTATGTTATTACAATGGGAGAGTGGTCCGAAGTTAAGTCAAGGCAAGATTAAATGTTCAGTTTGTTGAGGGATACATTTTTCGTTACACAAAAGTCAATAAGGTCTGGTTGTTTTTTGATGTTTGAGGGCCAGTATGTTGGTTCTCCTGTACTAATATAGTCGCAATTATTTTCTCTTATTGCATCTAGCAGTTGTCGACCTTTGGCATTTGTTAATCTCGACCCCCATACTAAGTTTTTCGCGTTATAGTCTCCTCCTGCTAAAAATCGTTTTCCTAAGGATCTGAGAAAGTCAAAATATTGAGTTTTAGTGTTATTGTGCCTGGGAGGGCAGTTTACAGCTGATACTTTAATTGGTCCGATAGAGTCATAAATCTGGATTAATGTGGCTTGAATATGTTCTTCTTTATATCCATTAAGTTCTGTACATTTTAATGAATTTCTTATTATCACCGCAGTTCCCACATGTGCCCTATTATCAGGATGGTTGGTATTGTATATATGGTAATTTGGAATATATAGGTAGCTTTTATCAGTAAAATGTGTTTCTGATACTAACATTATGTCAACGGAATTATTGGATAAGAAACTACTTATTTCTAAAGAATTTCTCGATAGTCCGTTAGCATTCCAGATTGCTATGGTAAGGATTTTATTTGACAGACCCATCTAATTTGGTAACCAGTATGGTGACGAGATTCATTATATTTGTCATTTGAGTGATGAGCTGTTTCATTATTGTTTTCAGTTCTGAAAGATCGTCGTTGCTATCTGTTTTGGATCTGGTTTCACTATTTTTAGTAATGTTACCAAGTTCCTTATTTGATTTGAATGCAGCTGCTTCTGCATATGTTAAGCCAGCTTGTATTCTAGGAACTGTATTCAAAATTGAGTTAGATGTCGAAACGTTTTGTGTTTGTATGGTTTGGAGTTCTTTCTTTCTCATTGGTGGAAATCGTTGTACTTGAAGCGATTTATAGACTAGGCAGCCTTTGTAGTTTGCAGTGTGGTTATTGGTACATAAGGCGCATTTGATTTTTTGTTTATCTTCGGTCTTCAATAAACAGTTAATTGTGGTGTGTTTTCCTGCGCATTTGACACAGACCGGGTGGGTCCCTTGAGCAATAGTTTTTGGTATGCCCATACCTTTGGCAGTTCGTGCATTGTGGAATTAATCTTTTTTGGTGGGGAGGCTCGAAAGTTACTTTGCAATGGAGGATATGTGTTACAGAGTAAATGTCTTTATTATTGCTCTTGTTTTTTAACTCAACAGAGAATAATGGTAGAGTTTGTTTTGTGGACCCTTTTTGCATATTGTGTATGTTTATAACTTCATGTCCTAACTCTGCTAATTCAGTTATTATGCTTTCTGTTTCTGTTGAGTAATGCATGTGCCGTAACACTACCTTAAAACTTCGTTCTTCCTTGGACTTAAATGTATAGTACTTAGTACTCTTATCCCTAAGAAATTTTATGATTTCAGTGTAGTGGACAGATTCTTCAGCTTGAATTTTAATTTCGTTTTTGCTCAAAGCCTTTATTGTGTAGTTTACATTGGATAATTGCCCTAGTGCACTTGTAAGACCGTTTACGTTTTCAACATTTTGTACGTATATTGGGGGAGGTTTTTGTATGCGCTGTACTGTTGGTTTTTGTGTTGTACTAATTGTCTCTGTCCCATTGTCTTGTTGTTCAGTTGTGTTTTCATCGTCGGCTAGGGCTTCGAACATGTTTGAAGTGTCAGGTTTGCTGAGCCAATATTTTTGCAATGTTGTTTGTGTTGTTCTTGTTTCAGGTTTGTTCGTTGGTTTTTTGTTGTTATTTGATTGTGCCGTTACTTTATTTGGAGACTGATTGTCTCGACTTCTTTTTAATTGTGTTTTATTAGTATTAGTTTTGTTGTTGGTTACCTTTTGCATGTTTGTTGTTCTTGGTGATGTTGCTTTTGTTTGTTTAGATGACGTTATCGATGCGTTGATTGGTGCAGCTACATAACAGACCGTTGGATTGGCGCTTGATGATGCGATCGATGACGTCATCAACGAGGCTGTAGAGTATACTGTTGTTGTTGTTGCAAATGAAGCTATTGTTGTAGTGCATGGACTTTGTGTTGTAATTGTTGCGGACGATGTTGTTGTTGTTATTGATCTACCAGAACAGTTATTGTAGATGTTTGTAACTTTTGCTGGGTGCAGGGTTGGGAGGGGCGTTGTCGGAGTGACACACTGTGATTTCCAGGTTAGTGGAGTTGTTGTTGCATTTGTATTGATGCTGTTGCATTCAAGCAGAGCTGCTGAGTGCGATTGAGTTGTTGTTGTTAAAGATTGCTCTTTTTCAACAGTAGAATTGTTGCTATCTTTGTTTGAAACGAATGAGAAATATGCATTTCTCCCATCCGATGAGAGCCTACGCTCTCCAAGATGAGCGTAGCTCATTTTATTACAAACTGTTTAGCACTTTATTATTACAATTTTGAATTTTTCCAAATTTGAATAAATACAAATTTAAATAGCGTCTTTTCGCTTGTTGCAAATAAAGAATTTTGCTTTCTTTGTTTTGTATTAATTTTGTTTGGTTTAGTTTCCACATATAAATATTGAATTAACTGAGGAGCAGTTTTCACACGTCTGTTCATAATGAACGTCAGAAGAGAGAACTGACGGCACTGCTGTAAAGCTCTATTTTTGACCACAACTGCCAGCAGTAGATTCTACTGTCATTTTGTAACTAACTTCGTGCCAACATTTACCAATGTCGGCATTAGTGTGCGGAACATTTGTCAGCAGTAGTTTTGGTGCACCAAAAAATGGGCAGTGTATGTTCTTTCGTGTAAGAGACATGATTAAAATATTTATAACTATTTAAAATTAAGCAAGTTACCCCTAGAGCTGGCGCGCTATCAGCATTTTGCCGCCGCGCTAATAAACGTTAATAATTCGAAAACCAATTGTCCTTTTTGCTTGAGTTTTTTTTAGTAAATTCCCAACTTTCATTTACAACGCGTGCCGAAATGCCAGGCGTCAAATTCACCACCGCGCGCCCATTCACATAAGTAAAAATTGTTTCATGAATTTGTCAAAGTTGAAATGTAGACTATATTTTATGGTGCATTTAACATTTATTTATTGTGAAAACTAAACAACGCTTTTAATTTCAAAATTTAAAATTACCAACTGGTTATATCAAAAATGAATAACGCTCAAATTGTGTCTTGGGTAGAGGAAATGTCTGATTTGAATATGCTAGTGCACCAAATGCCAAATAAATGCCTTTATTTTAATGTAATTTACGTTTACATACATACATTTAGTTATTGATTACGTCAGTTTTTTTCATTTCCTTATACATACCTTTGTCTATACACATTCTCTTTTATTTGATCAACATGTATACATTCAGTCTCTCTTTACAATTTACTGTAAACACAAAAACTATTGTGTACTTAAATAAAGAAAATATGCTTAAAGTTACTTAACTCAATACAGTCCATTTATTCCTAAACATTTTTTGGTCCTCAAGAGTCGTGAGATTGAACAAAAAACATTTTTTTAGATTCACGGAAACGCGTCATTTGGCTGGAAATTCTGTAAATTTAATTCGTTAACACTGAGCTTGTTGATAAACGATTGCATAATTATAGTTGTTTGCGCATTCGTAAAAACCAGAGCTCGCAAATAACAATTGAACGTTATTCGTTGTCCGTAAATAAGTCTCATTGACAGACTCATTGAGCAAAAAGTCAGAGATGAACAGTTCACTTCGTCTCTTAAGTCAAACGGTCTGCGCTCAATGAATAACCGAAATTATTGTTTCTCTTTTGTTGCGGGAAGTCACTGACTTTTTTGACGCGAGCGACGAAAATAAAAGTCTTTTGCGTTTGTATACGTTTGTGTGAATAACTTTCAGGTTACAGATTTTTTCCAACAGTTTTACTCAAAAGAGAGGGCAATATTGCCAGCAAGACAAAGTGAACAAGACAAAACAAAAAGACAGTTTGCACTGAGCATTTAATTTTTTCGGTCATCTGCTGACTCTCAATGTGCGAGCGCTTTATCGAATCGGTCTCTTCAATGGGTTATTGAAAGACCGTAACACGCATAGCTCATCCGATAACACTCAACCGAAAACCAAAACGAAGACAAACGAAGTGTTCTGCTCAGAGCGAGAGCGAGTGTGCTTTAATTTTTCGGTTATGTTAGTGAACAGACCGCAAAGAGAAAAACGGTTAACTCTTATATGTGAGTTCTGGTAAAAACATATAAGTATGCACACGCATAAGATCAGACAAAGTATTGCCAATGTATTAGTATGATTAACAAAATGAATATACAAAACGTGTACATTAAAAAAGTTGTCTTGTCATTTATTTATTTATTTATTTAAAATTAACAACAACATAATAAAAATATTAAATCTGTTGCTAAATGTAGTATTAATATTCTTATAATAAGTATCAAATTAAAGATAATACTAAAAAATTAAAAATTAGCTGCTAATATGGCATTACGAATAGAATTAATAGAGAGACCTGGAGAGACGGCATTTAAAGAGTAATACTTATTATAAACAGAACATAGAATTCGATATGGATCGTTGCATGCATAATTGGTTGTGCAGGTACTAAGATAAAAAAAAGGGGGGTAAGTTAACATTGGGGTCCCAGCCTAAGTAACGCAAGGCAAAGAGAAGAATGTGCTTGATGTATACTATATTGGGGGCTCCAAACACAAAAGGCGTACTCTAAAATGGGGCGCACTAAAGAGATAAATAATAATTTTGTAATGTATGGATCATTAAAATCCAAAAAGCACATCAATTTTTTTCGACAAAGTGTTTGCGAACATAACACATTGAGTGCGACATTTTAAATAGGACGAAATCCAATGTAGTAAGTCCAAAGGAAACCCCAAATGGTTAAGTTTGTTGAGTAACATTATGTGATTTACACTGTCATGTTCATTTAGTCTTCATACAGCAGCATATCACACAATACACAAAAATACATTACAAATTAAATTAAGTTTAATAAGAATAAAAGACAATCGTCTTATTCTTCAACATCGCGAGTTTGTTGGTCCTTCGTTGTCGTATCTGGTGTTTATTATTACTCGGGATTTGTGTTAAATTGGATGGAACAATTAAAAGTGCTCATACAAGAGAAAGGTCAGTCAAAGGCAAGCATTACACGTCTGTTGACCTACGCTCAGCATCCCGCAGACGGGTACAACATAGAAATAACGTGCTGAGAAAAAGCACGCTGCCCACAGCATTGGTGTGCGTACAAAACTCTCAAAGCACATACACATTTTGTCGTATTCTCCTGGAAAGTGGATCTAACTGTCATACATATCCGAGTGCTGCGTACAGGCACTTCGGCTTGTACGTACATCAGTGCGGATACTGGTATCTGGTATATCATCGGTTAAAACTAAAGCCACAAGTTCGTTAAATCAAGAATTTTACAAGACACATCAAATGTTACCGCTCATATTCTTGGAAAATAATGTCTTCCTTGGCAAGGCACACAATCGATTCATTGTCACTTAAAGTATTTAATGATATTCAACTTGCAGATCCTTATTTCAAACCACATCGGCAATAGACATTCTATTGGGCTCAGACTACGTATGGACTACTTTTACAGTCAACGAAAAGTATAACATCCAAGGCAACACAATCACCAATTGAACCATATTTGGATGGGTCATAACGTCAACCGAGACTACACTCATCAGCAACTACTACATTATTAATTACTATCGGTATAGACTCCTAGCTTCAAAGGTTTTGAGAGTTAGGGGACATGAATCTCAACTCAATCTCAAAATTACTCTCTAAATGATATGGTTCAGCAGCCCTTTCTCAACACACACACACTTGATTCTAATGTGAAGTATATCGTAGAGCTAACATTCTAGATGGCAAACGCAGAGTTTGCAGAGACACTTCAAGGAGCACTTGCTTTTACTCTGTGAAACGTCAGCAACAAAGAGATGAAAGTTACGATTGTAATACATACGATACATGCGAGAGTGTATACAACTAGACCACATGCAAGAACTTCAACTTGAGAAAGTCAACACAGCAACGAGGTAGGATAATGGCCACTCATTAAATAATACACTTCATATTAGGCCTAGTATACAGCGCAACCTGTTCGATGTATGTCTACGATTTAGAATGCACAAGTATGTTTCGACAAATATAAAAACCATCGCAACTATCAACGAATTGTTTGAAGAGAAAATACAACGACTTGCAATCGACTACAAGGAGCCATTTCCGAATGTTCTCACAGAAGATTTTTACGTCGACGACGTTTTAACAGGAGCAAACACTGAAGATGAACTACCAAGATGAGCTCATACAGCTAATGTCTCAAACATAATTAGAGCTAGGAAAATGGGTATCATTCAAGGAAACAACTCATCGACAAACAATTTTGAAACTTTGAAAAGTTTGGCAACAAGGTTCTTATTTATTGGCACCCAAAAGAAGACACTTTGTCATACAACGTGTTTCTAACAGCACAACCAGATTTTACTAAACGGCAGGCATTTTCAGACGTATCACGCATCTTCGACCCACTTGGCTTACTTGCACCAGTAATGGTTCAATTCAAGATTTTGTTTCAAGAACTACGGCCTCTCGAACTTTCGCAATGAAATCATCATGCTACATCAACAGAAACTGACACGCTTTGTTACAACATATCACACAAAATCAAGTAATCACTAAGTCTGAAATAAAGTCTACTGCACTGACAACACTGATCGCTAAAGCATATACATCTAGTCATAGCTGCGATTTATTCACATATGGTCATCATCACATATCGATTTACGCTCCATATTGCACACATTATACGTATACGACATGCTCAAATCTGCTTCCATAATGATCGTCAGCTGATAAATTGCAAATAAACCATTTAATTGTTGGCCAGGATAACCCATAACGGCACCAAAATAGAAAATTGTTTATATAATCGACAGCCACAATGACAGGAATGTATCAAATCGAAAAGCTCGATGAGACGAATTATGATTCGTGGTGCATTCAGATGCGCTGCGTATTGGTTCACGCTGAATTATGGAGAGTGGCGTCTGGTCAGCTTAAGGCGGAAGCGGCCAAACCAGAGGACAAATGGAACGTCCAGGATGAGCGTCAAGCCGTCTCAACTAAATCATTTAAGGCATTGCAAGAGTGCAGCAGATGCTTGGAATAAGCTTAAGGAAGTGTATCAACCTAGTGGGCCGGTACGTAAAGTGTACTTGTACAAAAAGTTGCTAGCAATGCGAATGGCGGATGGAGATGTGGTTTTCAGCTATAAGCTAGACGAGGTTGGCATTGAGTCGCAAGAGGAACTTGTTCATTCTTAACAACATTTTTCGTTATCGGCCTCGATGGATAAAAAACAGATGTAGAAATAATCGCATCATGTTTCATCACTAGGCGAATTAATAACAACTAATAAAAAGTATAGAAAATTTTAAAAAGTAATAAACATGTCATCCTTTGGTATGAACCATTAATAATATGCATGAAGCAATAAAAATAAATGTAAACAACTACATCATGCGAATTACGAATATATATAATTCTTGTGAACTATATGCACAAAATAAAAATGAGTTAGGTTTACACTAAATATCGATTTATTTATTTTTTTACGTTGTGTTCACGTAAATTTGAATCTTAAGACTAAGTTGCTCACAAAAATTTACATGTATTTATACCTTAAAATTATCTGTATTCTATTTTATGATTCCTTAAAATTATCTCTATTCTATTTCATCAGTACATTGTTTATTTAGGCTACTAAATACTATCGGACAAACGTTCTTATGATGTGTAGTTTCAATACATATCTGTGTTCACTTAGAATATTGTGAGAATTTTAAAGATTGTCTGACGGACGATTTTATGCTAATCAGTTTCGGTGTTTGCTTAGGATAGAACTGAAGAGTTTATCGGACTAACATTATTATGATGTGTAATTTGAATGCATATCAGTGTTCTCTTTAAATAGTGTGAGAATTTAAGAGATAAACAAATATTTACTTACAATTGTATTTCTCTACAATTATATCTAAATTCTCTTATATACGGTACATAACTCCTCCCACCCTTGATGCAGGACTCTCCTGACTTCTGTTTTCTATTTTTATATTTTCTTTTTTTTCAGTTTTAAATTGACTATTAATATGGTTATTACAATAATTATTAATAGGGTTGTACTTATGCAATATGATACATTTCTGTGGTGTATATATTCAATTATTACTTTTATGTTTTCAAAATGTTCTATGAAGAAATTTTCAAAAATTGGCTCTATATTGGTAATGATTTCATTAGGATAAAAATATTTTTCAAAATGCATTTTCTTTTTGTTTCTTAATGTTTCATTAAGTATTGTTATTGAACAATTGTAAAAACTTATCAAATAATTTCCAGGTAATGTTATGTCCCTATCGTCACAATTTTGTATAAGTTTCTCATTCTTTGAATTCTGAATAAGTACAGTTTCTTCGTCGATTTCTATTAATTCTGTTTTTCTATTGTATACAAGTTTACATGTATTTTTTATAGTACAATGTTTTGTTGTTTTGTAAATGCCTTAGTATAGTATTTTCTTCGTATTTTAATGTTTGATTATTAATTTCCAAAAATTGTTTGGTTGGAAGGTTTTTTATTAATTTTATTTCAGTTTGAACAAACGATTTTGGTATTTGAATAGCTAATATAATAGAATCCATTTTATATGAGGCGTTCTCTGAAAAAAATGCCACTTAAAATAAATGTTCTCCATTTTTTCTGACAATTATATATCTTGTAGTATACGTGAAAACTAAAAAAAAAATATGATTTTGGGTGCGTGTGTTCCAGGGTTGCCATACTGTCGGGGGTCAAAGTTTTTTAGAACAAAATTTTCGAATCCCCATAACTTTTAAACGAATGAACGGATTTTAAAAAACTTTTTTTAAAACACTTTTTTGTGCACAATTTCTTAAACTTGAAAACTGTTTATCGTAAAAATTTTTAAAATTAATATTTCAAAGAAAAAATTTGAAAAAAAAAGTTTGTTTGAATTTTTAACCCTGTATGTCCCCTTCGACATACCCCAAAATGTTCCTTATTTCATCACCTTTCTTCCCCCCAAAGGGCATTTTGGGCCAACAATATTTGTATGAGTTACAAATCAAAAACTAGCGCAGCGCATTAAAATTTCATACAAAAAAATTGAAAAAAAAAATTTTTTGTTTTAATTTTTAAAATTTTTTATTTTCCATTTTTTTAATATTTTTTTTTAGGGAAACGTTCTGAATTAAAGCAAATGCCTTTGCTTGCATAAAAGTTGCAGATATTAGCGATTGAAGAAAAACAGAAAAAAAAATGTTTTTTAATTTTTTGTATGAAATTTTAATGCGCTCATATATTATTACACCTACTCTAAGTAATTTCAACTTGAAGAAATCTATTTGAAAATCTTCTATTTCTTCCTCTGTTAATTCACTAGGGTGAACTATACTATTTTTTGCAGATAAAATATTATCTTGAATTTGATTAATTTTATTTTCTAGCGATTTAATTTTTGCTAATTGTTCTAAGTAACCATTTCGTTACTTTTATATCGGATATCTTTATAATTAATTTTTTAGTGTATATAATGAAGTATTAAAAGCATTATAGATATGAATCTGTTTGTTCATGTTTGTTATTGTATTGTGGTTATTTATGTCAAGAATTTCTTAGTGTTCAGTTATTTCTTTCCTATCGTCATCGACCATGGTACCATATAACCCGTTATGCGCTGTCCTACCTATGTTTATGAGACCTCTCTGAACTCAACCTTGATTTCGTATAATTGTTTTTAATTTAATACGCAGATTTTTTATTTCATGTTGTAGAAGTTCTTTTTCATGTCCATTTAGTTTTGCAATGTTTTCCTCTAATAAATGATCTCGTTTATATCTATATTATGTAAAATAGTGTCTGTATCATTGATTATTTCGACTTTTTTAAAGCGTATTTCGATGAATCCAATGTTTTGTGTAATTTGTAGTGTTTCTTCAGTTAAATGGACAAGACACGCCAGTAAGGGAATTATGACCATCTTCGATACCTGCAAATTTAAGTGGACGTTTAATGTTACTAGTATGGACGTTTTTCAACTTCGCATTCCTAAATTTAGGTTCTTCTTTACAAGTATACCTTAGGTTCTTGTAATTTTTTATATATTTTCTCTCTTCTCTGTTTTCTTGATAACTTTCTCTGTTTTTATTTAATTTAATAATTTTTTTTATCTTGTTTTCCACTAGTCTTTCGAATATGACTTTGTGATTGATTGGACTTCTATTGGTGAGGAATTTATTGCACTATGGTATGTTTCGTTATAAATCCGTATAGCTCTATTCATTTGGAAAACTATCGGCAGCTTATTTTCAACGTTCAAGGTTCTAATCTTTTCAGTTATAGTATTATTGAACCTTTCTACGTCGCTATTTCCTGTGAGACTATTTAGCTTAGTGGCATGGTATTCTATGCTTCCTTGTTCGAAAAAGTCTCTAACGTTTATAGAGTTGAATTCATTGTCGAAGAGAATTCTTTTTATTTTGCCTTTAATGGGCAAAAATTGTTGAATATGATTTTCAATCGTTGTGCTGATCCTATCGGGTAATGGTAAAGAAACTACATGTTTGAAAAATTTATCAATAAATAATTTGAAGCTCTGTTTGCTATTAATGTATGTGTCAACATGAACGACTTCGTTTGTGGTTTTTGGACTTTCTGTTAAGTAGAATTTGTTCTTTATTGGGTTTCGATCGTACTTTTCACCAGTGCATATATCACAATTATCAATTACTTTATGTATTTGGGTTTTCAGATGTGGATTATAAACTCTTGATTTTAATTTGTGATAACTAGCTACAGGGTGTACATCCTAGCGTTTCGAATTTGAACTAACGATAATTTGACCTTGAAAACGTCAAACGTCATTGGGAAAGTGGTAGATATTCAGTATAAAGTCTGACATTTACGAAATGGGTCGCTATTCGCTTGAACAAAGTTGGGAAATATTAAAAATTTTCCGTGGGACACACGTTATAACACCACAATGACCGCTTTCATTTTTA
>JAWNNP010002912.1:0-14679 GCA_035044805.1 Leucophenga maculata | reverse complement strand
TAGACAGATATATACAAGATTCATTTATATATATATATAGATATATATAGTCATCCTCGATAAATGTACTATCCAAGACTGAACGAATTTGTCAAATCGGACCAGCGGTTCCTGAGATTAGCGCGTTCAAGCAAACAAACAAACTCTTCAGCTTTATAATATTAGTATAGATTTAGAGGTAAAAGTAAATTAATTAGTTTGATTTCATTGAAATAATTTTATTTAAACTACGTACTAAATTTGCTACAATTATAAAAAAAAAATTTAAAGTTTTCAATTATTTAGGCTTTTGGCTAGACAAAATGTTGACTTTTAAGGATCACATAGTGGCGAAAAGGTAGCAGCTAGACCTAAAAACGCGTCGTATGTATTGGCTATTAGGCTTAGTCTGGACAACAAAGTCAGACTATACAAAGACATACTTAAACCGGTCTGGACTTACGGCATCCAGCTATGGGGTGTGGCAGCTGAATCTAACATCGAAATACTTCAACGGTATCAAAACATCGCCCTTAGAAGAATCACTCGGGCTCCGTGGTATATGCGCAATGAGAATATCCACAAAGATCTTCAGATGCCAAGTATTGCTGAAGAAATCAGGAATCATAGCACCATATACATAGGAAAACTATATCAACACAGCAACAATCTGGCTATCAATTTACTTGATAATTCAACAACAACGAGGCGGCTTAAGCGCGTGCACCCGTTAGATCTCTCCTGTCCAAGGTCATAGGTTAAGATTAGGTTAATGTAGGTTAATAAACATACATATATTAATATAATAGTACCTAGTATAATTCAAGTGAAACACTAACGTATAAAATAGTTACTCAAATAATTTGATTATAGTTCCTGCATCGAACTGATGGCAAATAAAAAGATGAAAAAAAAAAAGTATGTGCCATGATGAGCGCAATCGTAAAATATAGAACACTGAATCTTTCATTTTTGCTCGTAAAGTGTCATATGTCGGAAGCGATCTGTCATATCTACCATATATGTATGTAACTACACTAGTAAATGATCAATTTTAATTGAAAACAACTGAATCAACTTATACAAACTTGAATGCATAACTTAATATACACTGGTTTTTCGTAATGGTTCAATACTCAATATACCTAATCTCACTGCCCATTTTCAAGATACGTATGGAAACTTTATACTCATATTTGTACTTGTATGTTCTTTCAGTTTAATACTCGATTCGAACAAATAATAAACGGGTACACGAACGGTTACTTTATTTTTATTTCCCACATTCAGGTTTCAGAACATTTACTGAAATGGAAAGTAAAAAATATTTGAAAGTTGTTCACAACAACAAAAGCTTTATAAAGTTACTTGGCAGCGGCAGAAATAAAATAAATGTGAAACTTGAAAAGAAATAATTCTACAGAGTGAATCTAGTCGTTTACTCAATCAATCGCAGCTTGAAGCAGATCAGGTTTTTGCTGCGACTGCGGAAATATGTACATGCATACATAAATACTATATATTGCGTGTATGTGCAATGTAGAGATATGTAGGTATACATTCATACATATTGTTTAAGCGGCTGCAAAGTTGAATGTATGTCACTTCGGATGTATGTAGTATGTATGTAGTATGTACATGTATGTATGTGTGGTAATAAAATTACCCATTGGAAAAGTCAACAACGTTTTTTCTATGATGGTGAAGAAACCGAAATAACAACGTTCAAAAAGCTCAAGCTTGGCTTTTTTGAATGACGATGTCGAAGAAATCGACGATAAAAAAGAAAAATGCCGTCTCGCTCTCTCTTAGATTTATTAGCTTTCATCTCTCTCTTTTTATTACTTTATTTATCGATCTCTCTTTATTTAACCTTACGCAACATTACTTCAACCAAGGTTGCTACTATAAATGAGAGAAATATATTATCCATACATAAAATTAGAGTGCATGTTTGTAATGTCAAAATAACAGCTTTTTAATAAATCCATGTGAATGTATACACGATAATCAGACCAAAAAAAAAAAATTTTTTTTAAATTTGTTCTGTCTGTCTGTTTCGGCTAATATCCAAAACGGTTGGACCGATTTTGAAGGGTCTTCCACTACCTGATCGTTGATGCTATAAGGAGTAACTGAGGCTATTTTGGTCAAAATTGTAGGAGCGATGACCGCCCATCGTAAAAACTTTTCATCGATTTAAGGAAATTTGGTTTACATGTATGTATATGGGAACGGGGGAAGTAAGATCCATTGGAAAAGTTAAAATGGTTTATGAGGAATATAAAAACAGAAGCGAAGATACAACGTGCATTGTGGCAATACTTTTTACTGAGCGCAGTAAAGTGTACCGGGTGCAACCATAGTATAATTATAGAAGGCAGCGCAACTCTCACAATGAATGTAGCTAAGAGCAGAAGACGAAGATGTTCAGTCGAATACTGAGTGTAGCTATTCACTTTCAACTGTAGCTATTTTTTGAGAGCGCATGGCTGAAGTGGCTTCACTATGTATTATTACACTATGGGTGCAACTGTTATTAAAATAAAATAACTATAATCAGATGTACAGTACATATTACTGTACATTGCCAAAGTGTTTCACTATATTATACTCTGCACACCCAAAGTTCACTTATATATGGTTATGACATCAGCTAGGTCCTCTCTGCATTCAATCAGGAAAACGTAAGAGGGAAATATATGAAAAGCAATACCTAAGCAACGTTCAAGAGAAAAAAAAATAAATTTTTCATGATTCGGATTATTGCGCAACCTACTACGGAAGGCATTTTTTAATTCAATGGGTCTAAGGTTAAGAGCTTACTATGGTTTAAGTTTGTATTTGAATTCTAAACTTTGGGAATAATAAATTTTCAAAACAAAGTCAATTTGGCAACCCAAAATATTCCCATACGAGGGTTGTTCAGAAAGGTTTTGGTAAGAAAACACTACAAAATATATTGTTACGTCAAAACGATACTAAAAACTTCATATCGCATTAATATTTATAATACACACACACAATTTTTTGTTTTTAGCTTTATTATATATAACTATAAGAAAAACCGAAACTACCTGCACGAAATTTTAAAAAGTGGTGGACATCAGCATAGTATGTGAAGCCGACCTCTCATAAGAAGCTACTATAACAGTTTAAAGCTGATATTGACTTAATTAAATTAAGTTGTCAGTACAAAACACATAAATAGGCGATGGGTTTGTGTGTGAACCATGACATAAACTTGTTAAAAATAATAAATCTATGGGCTGCTACGGAAATATCTAGATATTTTTGCTTCGATTGGATTGCAAATGTTGCGCAAAATTGGTGCCTTAGAATTCCGAGATAATTAGTTTTCATTAAATTATTTTAAGCATAAATGCAAAAAAAAAAAAAAATTATACCATGTGTAGCTTTATTAAGTGAAGTAGGAAAAGAACATATATTTGCTCTTGAAATGGAAGATTTTTCGAAATAAGAAATTGCATCAAAAATAGGTAGAAGCCGGAAAGTTGTAACCAATTAGCGGAAATCATTGGCGTCACCGTGTCCAAACTCACCGCTTGCATACTTTTAACGGTCGGCCCGAATATTTCGCAACTCAAAACGAAAAAGGTACAATGTTTGCTTCAATTACATATGGAGGCTTACCTAGAATTTTTAAAATAAAGTTCGAGCATAAATTCGAAACATGTAACATTCAATACATTGATCTATTATTAGGCCCTGTGTTTTTTGCACTCGACTAGGACTGCTCCGGAATTTCACAAGTTTATTTTAAAATTCATATGCTCGGGAAACATTTAATGTGTTTGTTAGGCGACCTGAACTGGTACAGGGCCTCTTACAGTCGGTTACGCCCGACTGAAATTTCCTTACTTGTTTATATTGTGTTTAGGTTGTTTTTAGTGACGAGAAGAAATGAAATCTGAATGGCCCTGAAGGATTTAACGAATTTTGGAGGCATCTAAGCAAATACCCTTTGATTTATTCAAAGCGCTACTTTGGTGAGGCAGTTTGAAGGTTGGGGTGAATTTCATGACAATTGTTTAGCTAGAATTGCAGATGGTAACAGGACAAATGAGAAGCAGAGACTATATTACAATGTAATTTATTCCTTTTTCGAAGCAAAATCGTCCAAATTCGTTCGTGAGAATGCCCCTGTGGATGTTAGAAAGGATACGACATAGTGCAATTTTAAAATGTCAACGTCATGAAGGGACCAACATACTCACCTCACCTTAACCAAATTGAATACATTTTGGAAATGCTAGCCAGACGGGTTTATGCCAACCACAAGCACTACAAACACTTTCAGAATCTCCAAAGTACGAATTGTAAATGAATTCAACATAAAAGGGGACTATTTAAATAAAAGAAATTTTGATTTAATTTGTTTTCCATTGGTTATTCGATTTAAAAATGGCTTCTTTAGATTTATGTGCTATAATAGAGGCAAAATATATACAATATTCTAAAAAAATCGAAAGAGAATTTACAAATAAACATTTCTGCATAAATAAAATAGTTATTTAGAGATCACAATTGAAATTGTACAGTAATTATTTGAACGAATGTACTTTTGCTATAAATATGAAACGCAAAAAGTAAACAAAGTTTTGAGCGAAGAAAAAATTTAAATCTAAGGCAACCTTTCACCAAAAGCTTTTTATTTTATTTCTCCTATTTCGAACTCTCTTCAATGTTTTTATGTACATATGTATGTATGTACACAAACAAAGCGTAAAAGTTATTTGCACTGTTACGTACAACTTTCTCGTCTGTTGTAATCACAAAGGCAATACCAACACTGGCATCTCGAACAATGGAAAACTTAATATTGGAAGTTATGTAAAGCTTAAAATTTTGTTAAGATATAATGTGAAATAAGGTCGAAAGAAAATGAGGAGAGCGAGTTGAAGCGAAAGCAGAGGAAGGTAGAGAGTTAGTAGCGTTCATTTTGATGAGCCAGCACATGAAATAATGTGTGCATTGTTTATAAGATAGTTTATCTGTCCCAAACTCGTATGCTTGTAGATACAAATGCCTGTTCCACACGCCAACTGTTCAGACTCCCTTTCTCACTAGCATATCAAAGCATGAGCAGAGATCACAATCCATATACATGTGTAGATACAATTGAGAGTATATAGTACAGTAAAAGCTCTCGCTCGTCCATACATGGAAAAATGAGCATATGTGACGAAGTATGGTATAGCGGTTACACAAACTCACACACATGCATAAATATGTATCTTGAGCATACGTTCGTTTTGTACTCGTACATTTTTTAAACTGACCTAAATTTGAATTACACAACTTCTATGTACATATATATATATATATATATATATATATAAGTATGAATGTATGTATGTACAAATAAAGTACATATGAGTATATAGTTTTTCATTTCGTTGACGTGCCATGGTTATTTCTTTTTCGTTTTGTTGTGTACATTTTTTTTTTTTTTGCTAAAATTGTTGTTTTGACATGGAATCGAAAGGCATTAAAAAGCTTCGTGTCTTTTAGTTTCATTAAAAAGATCGAAAGCGATTTGAGCACGACAAAACCGAAATCTGTCTGAGTAAATAGAGTGCAGAGCAGAGGAAATTGTAAAGCTTTCGAAATGGTAACTTACATACATATGTATTTATATACATATTTGTAAATGTGTGTATAAAGAAAGGGGACTGCAAATTGTAATGAGTTGCACTCAACAAGTACATATGTATGTATGTATCTTTATGCAAGCAATGCTGCACTGACGTAGTATTTAGCATTGTTATTGTTGTTAGTATGGTTAACTTTCGACGCAAAATATTTTAATTTTCTTTTGCATTACCGTAAAAGGTGAAAAGACGTTACTGCATAAGAAGGATATACATGCATATATGTACATACATATGTACATAACAAAACTTCAATATTGACCTTTGCTATTGCGCCGAAATCATACTCTCGTCTTTCACTCACTCCAATTACTGTTACATGCGCAACCTTTAGCCTTCGTATTTCCTTATAAAAATACGAGCATTGTACAGTGCAAGTCTATTGTGAAAATATCAATTGGTGAATGTACACACATATATATACATATGCATGTAAATTAACTCCAAAAAATGTTAAAATGCTAAGACTGTGCGACAACGCAGTAAATGGTTCGAAACCCATTAACATTTCTGTGCAACAACAATAAAACAAGAGAAACTAAGCAACACATACATACATACTACATTTAAACATAAAAACGCACACACGCGCTGTTGATCGATTGCACGCATAGAGAAACACACAAAGAGCAACTTAAATACGCGATGAAGGTCACTAAGCCTTTCTTGTTGTTCGTCCATCCGTCCGTCCACCCGTGCGACTATCTACATATCTGGCTGGTCTTGCTATGTCACCATGTTGTTGTTGTTTTTCATTACTTTACTCTTGCTGCTATACTCGGCCCCTCCTCACAGCTTCGTTACCAACAGACCAACGTTTCGACCGTCTTCGTGCAAACAGAAATGTTTGATTTCTTTTGAATTTCTGTCTATTAGTAGTTAGTATGATAATTTAGCTGAAGTTGACCTTGGATGCTTCGTGTGTAGCTGATGAGCATTAGACTAAGTTTCGAAATGGTTGACGATGCGATGGTTCGTACAATGCCGAAATCTATAAACACGAATTGCATAAGTGCAGTGTAATGTGCTTGTGTTAGTTTTTTTTTATCTACAAAATGCTACAAAAGCAGTTGCATTTGGAGACGATTGAACGTGTGTAACTGTGCAAATACATATATACATGCATACATTGATGCAATTTAAAATGCATGTGTGTATATTTATATGCATGTGCCGTACGTGCAATCACTTCAGTATATAGACACATGCATGTATAGAAAACTTGCATGCAGTGAAAGCTCACGCCCGCATGCAGCTGTTCAGCAAAGCTTGTTATGGTTCGTTGCAGCGAATTTTTACTGTATATGCGCGATAAACTACTTTCGATTCGCTTTGTCTGCGATCGTCTAGCATTGAGTACACTGTATGCATACATGTATGTATTATATATATACATATATTTATATACATATTATATAAATTTATACATATATGTTCATACACATACATATGTATATATTTATTAAATACATTGGCATGTATCTAGGCTGTTATGCACATGTAGCCTTACTTATTAAGCAAGCTTGTGTGTAAATTGTGTGTGTGTTCGTGTCTGTAATTTACCTCTTTCATTAAACCGCGTACCAATTATTCTTTTTCACAAGATATGCCAAAGTGCGATTGTTTGTAATTTAGTTCGAGTTTTTTGTTTTTTAATGCTTTTTGTTCTATTCACTTTAGAAATATTTTCATTTTTCTATGCTTTTAATTTTCTTATTATTGTTGCTGCTGAGAAACTTATTTATGTATGTATATACATATGTACATACTATATTGTTTAATTTTGTTTTGCTTTTGTCTTTCTTCACTTGATCACAAAATGTTTATGCTTTCGCCTTACATGCAAATGAACACATAGAAACTTATCCTATTAAAATGTACATGCATACATACATGTATATGCACATTATATGTTGTACGAAAAATATTGCAAACTTGTCATTTTTATTTTATATTTATCGTTTTAAACATTTTTTTTGTTCCAATTGAATTTTCATATTTCTTGTCCGCAGATTTCCATTCACTTAAACACACACACAATCTTATTCATATTTTTGATAGCGCATTTACTCGACACAACTTATTAGTACGCGAAGCGTAGCCGTATACCGTACAGTTCAGATCCGATCAGCGAGTGGCAGCGAGCGTTAAAAAACATTCACATTAACTAGGTTGAAGTTTTGTCGTTGTTGCTGTTATTGGTGTAGTAGCTGCGGCTGCTTTTTGTTGTTACAATACATTCGTTATTGCGAAATAAAAAACTTGATTGGTAAAACTTTTTTCTGTCCGTCCTCCAGTTTGTTTGCGTATCTCTCTCTTTTACTCTCTAAGTCTCGTCTCTGCCAGAGAGATCGGAACCGAACAGAACTAAAGACGTGAAACGAACGCTTAAGTAATCTCCGACCGAGGGAGTAAGCATTGTACGAGAAATAAGTTTTGTTTTGCTTTCCTTTTTTGTGCTTATTGTGCTGTTTTTGTTTTGTTTTCGTTTTCTGTTGATAGCATTCGCGAGCGCTCCGGTAACGATCATGCACTGAATAGCGTCCGTAAGCGAATGCAAAACAACTTCACAGATACTAGTTAACGCTGCTTTTGCCTTGGATTGTTGTTGTAACTGTTCGTACTCTCTCCCGCTCTGTATCTTTCTTTTGTGACTACAGTGTGCTATTCCGTCATCAGCGCACTCTTTTTTTATTGGCCAACAGTACAATTTTTTGCAGAGTTACCATGCAGTTACTTAAATTTTCGTTAAAGTTTTTAGAAAGATGCTTGAAGGGAGGAACTTATGTGACCTGTGAGATATCTTATTGTAATTGAATTATGTAGTAAAATAAATTTTTTAACGAACTTTTCAAAAATTAGGGGGGCCATGGATACGCCCATATATATATATATATATACAAGGGCATATCCATATCTAGGGCGTATATATATATATATATATATGTATATATATGGACAAAATTTATTACACATGTTAATGGGCTCCCGGGCTGAAATTTGGTTCGCAGTGACATCCAAATATAAGCCCTAATTATTAAGGTTTGATATATGTACATTTGTATGATATACATTGTATATATATACATTATATACTATATATATATATATATATATATATATATATATATATATATATATATATATATATATATATATATATATATATATATATATATATATATATATATATATATATATATATATATATATATATAATATATATATATATATATATATATATATATATATATATATATTTATATATATATCCGAAATCGAAAATCCCTGTTAAAAGAGGTATCTGATTATTTGTAATTAATTATTTTTATTTGTTATTTTTTGTATTTTTAACAAGAACTTCTTACTGATTCTACATCACAAGAAAATACGCAGGTTTGACATTCCCAATTTTTAATCAATATGCTTTAGTGGGTTACCTCCTGCATATCTGGCAGGGTCACATCACCCGCTGTAGCTCTGAACGTTCCGGAAGTTACCAAACTCTCATTCAATTTGATATACGAAAAGAGCCTTAGTTTTGGAAATGCCGGAGTAAGTGCTGTACAACTTTTAAAATTCCTATATTGCAATCCCTGAATACAATAATTCACAAAGTGGCGTCAATACAGTAGCGCACTTTGTCGAAAAGCTGGGGCTGCATACAACTTCTAATAAGTGGAGCTGTGGAGGGCCATCTCAAACTCAACGAAAAACCATGTCAAATGGGTTTGGTCTAAACTAAAAAAGGTTTTACACACCGATAAATTCAGTTCAGTTCGTAGTTGAGGTTTTGGCTAAAGGTTGTTGCCTTTAATATTATAAATATTCTCCCGTTTTATTAGGCCCTGTACCGAAGGTACAAGAGCCTATTGGGTTTGTGCAAATGTATGTAACAGGTAGAAATAATAATCGGAGACCCCCCAAAGTTACCCCCATTATGGTCAGGAGCGATAGAGGAGTCGATATAGACATGTCCGTCTGTCCGTCTGTATGAACGAAAGGATCTCGTAAACGGTAATAGATAGAGACTTCGTGTTTTTTGCATTCGACTAGGACTGCTCCGGAATTTTACAAGTTTATTTTAAAAACTTGCCCCTCCCCCCTTCCCCATAAAACCACCCCCAAGGCCAAAAATTTCTTCGGCACAAAAAAAATTTTGTGCACCAATATAAAGATAACGCCTCTCTTAGCCAAAATCCAAAGAGTTAATCAAAATCGGATAATAAATGACGATTTTATAAGCAATTGAATTTGAACGACCCCCCTTTTCTTTTCATTCATATTCGCGCAGTGAGAAGTGGTCATGTGTTTGGTCATAAGCTCGGGAAACATTTAATGTGTTTGTTAGACGACCTGAACTGGTACAGGGCCTCTTACAGTCGGTTACGCCCGACTGAAATTTCCTTACTTGTTTTACTTAATTTGAAATTAAATAATAATCGCAGAATAAAACAAAATTCATAATTGATACAATATAAATTGAAGAGTTCTTCAACATTTGACCCTGCAAACGAATCGTTTACATATATATATATATATGTATATAATATATATATATATATATATATATATATATATATATATATATATATATATATATATATAGCACGAAAGAAATCCATGACGATATATATATATATATATATATATATATATATATATATATATATATATATATATATATATATATATATATATATATATATATATATATCAATCGTCATGGATTTCTTTCGTGCTATATATATATATATATATATATATATATATATATATATATATATATATATATATATATATATATATATATATATATATATATATATATATATATATATATATATATATATATATATATATCAATCGTCATGGATTTCTTTCGTGCTATTTATATATATATATATATTTATATATATATATATTTATATATATATATATATATATATATATATTTATTTATATATATATCCGAAATCGAAAATCCCTGTTAAAAGAGGTATCTGATTATTTGTAATTAATTATTTTTATTTGTTATTTTTTGTATTTTTAACAAGAACTTCTTACTGATTCTACATCACAAGAAAATACGCAGGTTTGACATTCCCAATTTTTAATCAATATGCTTTAGTGGGTTACCTCCTGCATATCTGGCAGGGTCACATCACCCGCTGTAGCTCTGAACGTTCCGGAAGTTACCAAACTCTCATTCAATTTGATATACGAAAAGAGCCTTAGTTTAGGAAATGCCGGAGTAAGTGCTGTACAACTTTTAAAATTCCTATATTGCAATCCCTGAATACAATAATTCACAAAGTGGCGTCAATAAAGTAGCGCACTTTGTCGAAAAGCTGGGGCTGCATACAACTTATAATAAGTGGAGCTGTGGAGGGCCATCTCAAACTCAACGAAAAACCATGTCAAATGGGTTTGGTCTAAACTAAAAAAGGATTTACACACCGATAAATTCAGTTCAGTTCGTAGTTGAGGTTTTGGCTAAAGGTTGTTGCCTTTAATATTATAAATATTCTCTCGTTTTATTAGGCCCTGTACCGAAGGTACAAGAGCCTATTGGGTTTGTGCAAATGTATGTAACAGGTAGAAATAATAATCGGAGACCCCCCAAAGTTACCCCCATTATGGTCAGGAGCGATAGTGGAGTCGATATAGACATGTCCGTCTGTCCGTCCGTCCGTCTGTCCGTCTGTATGAACGAAAGGATCTCGTAAACGGTAATAGATAGAGACTTCGTGTTTTTTGCATTCGACTAGGACTGCTCCGGAATTTTACAAGTTTATTTTAAAAACTTGCCCCTCCCCCCCCCTTCCCCATAAAACCACCCCCAAGGCCAAAAATTTCTTCGGCACAAAAAAAATTTTGTGCACCAATATAAAGATAACGCCTCTCTTAGCCAAAATCCAAAGAGTTCATCAAAATCGGATAATAAATGACGATTTTATAAGCAATTGAATTTGAACGACCCCCCTTTTCTTTTCATTCATATTCGCGCAGTGAGAAGTGGTCATGTGTTTGGTCATAAGCTCGGGAAACATTTAATGTGTTTGTTAGACGACCTGAACTGGTACAGGGCCTCTTACAGTCGGTTACGCCCGACTGAAATTTCCTTACTTGTTTTACTTAATTTGAAATTAAATAATAATCGCAGAATAAAACAAAATTCATAATTGATACAATATAAATTGAAGAGTTCTTCAACATTTGACCCTGCAAACGAATCGTTTACATATATATATATATATGTATATAATATATATATATATATATATATATATATATATATATATATATATATATATATATATATATATATATATATATATATATATATATATATATATAGCACGAAAGAAATCCATGACGATTGATATATATATATATATATATATATATATATCAATCGTCATGGATTTCTTTCGTGCTATTTATATATATATATATATATATATATATATATATATATATATATATATATATATATATATATATATATATTTATATATATATCCGAAATCGAAAATCCCTGTTAAAAGAGGTATCTGATTATTTGTAATTAATTATTTTTATTTGTTATTTTTTGTATTTTTAACAAGAACTTCTTACTGATTCTACATCACAAGAAAATACGCAGGTTTGACATTCCCAATTTTTAATCAATATGCTTTAGTGGGTTACCTCCTGCATATCTGGCAGGGTCACATCACCCGCTGTAGCTCTGAACGTTCCGGAAGTTACCAAACTCTCATTCAATTTGATATACGAAAAGAGCCTTAGTTTTGGAAATGCCGGAGTAAGTGCTGTACAACTTTTAAAATTCCTATATTGCAATCCCTGAATACAATAATTCACAAAGTGGCGTCAATAAAGTAGCGCACTTTGTCGAAAAGCTGGGGCTGCATACAACTTCTAATAAGTGGAGCTGTGGAGGGCCATCTCAAACTCAACGAAAAACCATGTCAAATGGGTTTGGTCTAAACTAAAAAAGGTTTTACACACCGATAAATTCAGTTCAGTTCGTAGTTGAGGTTTTGGCTAAAGGTTGTTGCCTTTAATATTATAAATATTCTCTCGTTTTATTAGGCCCTGTACCGAAGGTACAAGAGCCTATTGGGTTTGTGCAAATGTATGTAACAGGTAGAAATAATAATCGGAGACCCCCCAAAGTTACCCCCATTATGGTCAGGAGCGATAGAGGAGTCGATATAGACATGTCCGTCTGTCCGTCCGTCCGTCTGTCCGTCTGTATGAACGAAAGGATCTCGTAAACGGTAATAGATAGAGACTTCGTGTTTTTTGCATTCGACTAGGACTGCTCCGGAATTTTACAAGTTTATTTTAAAAACTTGCCCCTCCCCCCCCTTCCCCATAAAACCACCCCCAAGGCCAAAAATTTCTTCGGCACAAAAAAAATTTTGTGCACCAATATAAAGATAACGCCTCTCTTAGCCAAAATCCAAAGAGTTCATCAAAATCGGATAATAAATGACGATTTTATAAGCAATTGAATTTGAACGACCCCCCTTTTCTTTTCATTCATATTCGCGCAGTGAGAAGTGGTCATGTGTTTGGTCATAAGCTCGGGAAACATTTAATGTGTTTGTTAGACGACCTGAACTGGTACAGGGCCTCTTACAGTCGGTTACGCCCGACTGAAATTTCCTTACTTGTTTTACTTAATTTGAAATTAAATAATAATCGCAGAATAAAACAAAATTCATAATTGATACAATATAAATTGAAGAGTTCTTCAACATTTGACCCTGCAAACGAATCGTTTACGCTTGGCTACTTTAATAAATGAACTCTTTCAATGGACAATTTCAGTACGTATGTACAGCCACTATCTTTCTTCATAATTCGGTAATATCTTATAGAAAATGAAAGTGTAAGTGAACAAACAAATTGTTAATTCGATCGAACCATTGCTCTAGCGGGTGCGATAGGGGCTACCCCTAAAATGTTGGTGTGTCAAGCGTCAATCTAGGTTTTGGCAGTTCTATTAACATACACTTTTTTATGGAAATAAGTCATATTCTTTTTCTTACTTAGAATTGTTTAAATTAATTTTATATACCAATACCATCGAACAAATGATCCAAAAACATCGATGCAATTGTATGTTGGATTTTGTTATCGTAAATCCGAGATACGCGAAACAAAAAAAAAAAAACGCTCTAATGTAAATTAAAGAAAAAAATTAGATATGTACAGTAGCCGCTCGGTTATATAAACTTATTCAGACCTGTTCATGGACTGTTCACATAATCGAAGGACTATAAAATAAATACGTATAGTCGTTTTCCAAATGTGCACATACATAAAAATTTTGTTGTAATTGGTTTGTTAGAAATTTATGTACATTAAAGTAGTCGGATATATACTTTTGTACTTTTTTGTTTTTGCTGCAAGGATTTCTGCTCTATCTTCTCCTTGCATTTTTCCAATACATAATAAAAGGTCATTCACATCAGATATATTATTTCCACTCCTAGCAATAACTTTATTGAACGTTTTTTTTTTGTACGCATTTCCTACCTAATTCGGGGAAGAACACATTACTAATATATATATATGTATATATATGTATATCTATATCTATATACTTACTAATATATAAAGCTGAAGAGTTTGTTTGTTTGTTTGCTTGAACGCGCTAATCTCAGGAATCGCTGGTCCGATTTGAAAAATTCTTTCAGTGTTGGATAGTACATTTGTCGAGGAAGGCTATACGCTATATATATCTATATATATAAAAACTAGTTATGACCCGCGACTTCGTCCGCGGATCTTCCGAAAAAAAGTAGTATATCTAATTACTTTTCTTATTTTGCCTCATTTGTGAAACTATACGGGGGGTAGTGTACCGCCCCTCTAATTTTGATCAAACTTAACCTGTGTACTTCTCATGATCCTCTTAACATGTATACCAAATTTCATCTCTGTACCTTAAATGAATGCATGTATAACGAATTTCATCTCTGTACCTTTTTTATTTAATTATTTTTTT
>JAWNNP010002904.1:0-24284 GCA_035044805.1 Leucophenga maculata | reverse complement strand
CAGATATGGTAATTGTGAAAGAAGATAATGTACCAGTCATGGAATGGCCATTGGGTCGAATAGTACAAGTGCAAGAAGGTGATGACGGTTTTGTGCGATGTGATGAAGTTAAAACAGCAAAAGGAATTTTTAAACGGCCAATAGGTAAACTTGCTCTTTTGCCAATTGATACGGAAGATAAGTCAGAAGATAATGCTGATTCCGTTGAATGGAAACCAGCGAAAAAACTAAAACCTTCGATGGGACGACAATGATTGTCATTAGCATCATCAATCCAAATCAAACAATTTGACTCAAAGCCAGGCACCTATTACGAAAGCATTGGCACAACAAAGCTAGCCATCAGTGATTGGAACATAATAGTCTACTATGACCTCGAACCACACAAACAAGATTTGAACACATTTTCGAACGGAACAGAAACACTTTACCAATTGTGTCAAAGGCTGTCAAAAAGATTTTCATGTAACGACACTGCACAACATTTCCGGCACATAGAATCCGAGCTTATAATGGAAAATGAATTGCTATCTAAACACCGTCACCGCAGAGCCGCATTGGGAATGTTGCGCGTGGTTTATTTGGGGTTCTTGATTCCGAATACGCAAAGGAGATGACCCAAACCATAAAAAAGTTGAGTCTAACCAGCAATATTTTACTAAATTTGCTGAAAAATCAGACATCGGTAATTGATTCAAAAGCACCTCGGTAAAATATTATCTGAAAGAGATCCTAATATGTTGTTTCAGTGGTACATCTCACTAAGTACTCAATTGACGATGAGAACAACAAATTTGCAAAGAATGCAAGCTCAGATTTTAGATGTGCTTACAGACGCCAGGCACAATAAAATAAGTCCATCATTGTTAACAGCACAGCAACTGAGAAATCAACTTGAACAAATTTGAACCCATTTAAAACAAGGAGAATCACTTCTAATATATGGCGAGGATATTCTTCAGCTATACAAAATTCTAAAAATAGAAGGTACAATTACTGAGAATCACGCAGTATTTAAAGTGACAATTCCATTGGTGTGCGATCAGCAATTCGAATTATTTAATCTGATACCTATCCCAGTAGCAGATAAAATAGGATTAAAAATTATCAACATTGCGTCACCTATTATTGCAATAAGCTGGGAAAACATGAAAACCTGCCAACCGCAAAGCGTAGATACGTACATTTGTTACAATAAAATAACAATATTTTCCAACACTGGTTGTGAATTCCAAACATTTCACAACATATCGTCTTCAGAGTGTGACTTCATTCATAAGAAAACACCATTTGTATGGTTACCGATGAGCCATAAAAATCAATGGATATTTAGAACTCAATTTAAAATGGCACTATCAGCCGTATGCAACGAAGACATAACGATAATTCATCTAAAAGAATCTGGATTACTAAGACTACACGCTACTTGTTTCATTCGCAATAAGGATCTTACAGTAACTGGTCATACTGGTCAATCTCACAACATCTAATCAATCAATTGTGCATTCAAACGAAGATATACAACTTACACAGGAAGAACTTTTGCTGTTACAAAAAAGGTTAAATACTCAAGTTAAGCTTCCTTTCGAGAAATTGACAACAGATCATCGTCACACGGCCTCATATGCAGCTCTTCTTATATCAGTAACTATAGTTATATCTCTTATAACAAAGGCATACTGTTTAAAGAAAAGAAAACAACAATATGCTGTACCTGCCGTCAGCATAAATTCTGCTCAACCATCCCCGAATGACCATTCATTTACTATCGAGCTAGAGTAAGTTGAATAACTATTCAACGGGCCGGAGAATGGTCGGACGCCTTATCACGAAGTGATAAAGGCATTCGAAGAACTACTTAAGCAAAAATTACATTATCATCAAAATATGCCTGAACTGCAATGTCAACTATAAATATACATGAACAGATACAGTGCTGCTATTAATCTTTGCACCGCATTGTGTGTAAATCGTTTGAAGCGTCTGTTTGTATGAGATCGCTATCACTTCTGCGCCGTCAACAACCACCAAAATATGAACCAGTTCATTGAACGCTGCTCGGTCAGTTGTGCTGTGTTCATTGAACGCTGCTAGGTCAGTTATGCTGAGCTAAGCGCCTCGTGTAGGGTCTTGTGTTGCTGACTACAGAAGCTTGGTCAGCACAACTGTTTTATTTTGTGTAATTGTATTTTCTACTTATAATTATAATTTGTATTTGGTTTAATATATAAGTCACTATATTTTTGCAAATAAAGGCAGTTCAATTCATGTACTAAAAGAAGCAAGTCTTCCACATTATTTTTACCGCAAGGAACTCATCAGATGACATCGAACTCCAAGACTAAGTATCAAGTGCTTAGTGTTGTCGTTCGCTGTTGTTTGAATAGCAAAAATCGCATTCCAGGTTACAAGTGCCTGCGTGTGCATCGATTGCAACATATTCACATATAACTGCATTCCAGATTACAAGTGCCTGTGTGTGTACGTTATAGTGAATTTGGACGTAGTATCCTGACAATAAAACGTTTAGTTACACTCCAAGCTACAAGTGCTTGTGTGTGTGTAAATATTATTCGTTTCCTTGTCTGGGTACAAACAAACTGCTTAAAACCAAAAACCAAATGCTCCAAATTCTCATTTCAGTAAAATGAGTGTCGTAAACTCAAAAATAATACTATGGAACGCTAATGGCGTCACTCAACGTAAACTCGAACTAAGTAAGTTCCTGGCAGATAATGAGTAGATGTGGTACTACTTTGTGTGACTCATTTCTCTAATAAAAACCATTTTCATATCCCAGGCTACGTATTTTACGCTACAAATCACCCAGACGGTAAAGGTCATGGTAGGACGGGTATATTAATTTGCAATCGTATTAAACATTACTTGTTAGAGCCATATTCTACAAATTATTTGCAAGCAACCTCTATTTGCGTTCAAGGAACCTATGAAAGAATATCACTCTCTGCAGTTTATTGTCCACCCAGGTTTTCTATAGCTGCAGACTGTTTTAAAAGATTCTTTAACAGTCTTGGATCTTGATTTCTCGCAGCTGGTGTACTTTAATGCCAAACACCCACACTGGGGCTCGAGATTGAGCTAACCCCAATGGAAAGCAACTATATTACACTGACTCTCCAACCCAAGTAATAATTTGGACTTAAATTGCATCCTCTGCACACTGCTACTAGCAATGCGATCGAGCGTTTAATCTCTGACTAAAAAGAAAACGAGATTAAGGCGAGAATTTCATACAGCTAGATCTCTCGAATCTAAACAACGCCTCAAAATGACAAAACTCATTTTAGATAGAGCTCTTAAGTTGGAAGATAGTCTATCCCAAAGACAAAACATCAGAAAGTCCATCTTCAATCGATGCAAAAGCCATCCATATGGAAAGCTCAGAAATCGATTAAACCCCCGATCGATTCAGACTCACCAATAAGAGACCTTTCTGGATATTGGGCTCGTAGTGAAGAAGATAAAGCGAATGTCTTTGCAAATCTCTTACAAAAAGTATTTAAGCCTAATGTACCCTCTAACGGCTGTTTTCTGCCCAACTACAGAATATCGCTTACCTAGTACCATTGGTCTGAAAACACACTTCAGAGAGCTTAAAAGTATTGTGTTGAATACACTAAACGCAAACAAGTCGCCAGGGCACGATGCTTATTACACCGAAAATGATCATAGAGCTTCCCAACTCAGCTCTTCGGTTCTTAGTTAAGATCTTCAATGCAATATTTCTCACTGGCTGCTTCCCAACACAATGGAAATTGTCATTGATCATAATGATACCAAAGCCAGGCAAAGACAAAACACTGCCAGAATCACACAGACTCATAAGCTTGCTCCCATGTTTGTCAAAACTATTTGAAAAAGTACTCCAACACAAACTCAAAGCACATCTGGAAATTAATAATATTATTCCCACGCATCAGTTTGGATTTCGGGAAAAGCACGGTACCATTGAACAAGTGAACCGAATCACGAGTGAAATTAGAACGGCTTTCGAACACCGTGAATATTGCTCAGCGATATTCCTCGATGTAGCACAAGCATTTGGCAGATGTTTAATCACAAAATACATTTTTGTCCACAAAATACTCATAAGTTACTTGAATCATATTTAACTAACAGACGATTCAAAGTAAGACACAAATATTACATCTCAAGTGCATTTTCCATACACGCTGGGGTACCTCAAGGTAATGTGCTTGGACCATTGATATATCAATTATTCACATCGGGTATACTCACTAATCCAAGCCTCTTAATATCTACGTTTGCCGACGACACTGCGATACTATGTCGATCCTGATACCTACGTAAAGCGTCCATTGATCTATGTACATTAAGAAATGCTTAGAAAACTGGCGCATAAGAGTGAATGGTCAAAAGTCCAAACACATAACTTTTACCCTCTACAGAGCTACGTGCCCACCGGGGTCATCCTGAACAATGCCATAGTTCCACAGTCCAACGATGTGACATACCTAGGAGTTCACTTAGACCGACGACTTACTTGGAGAAAACACACAAAAAAAAAAAAACTTAAATGCAACTAAAACTATCAAAACGGATTGGCTCATTAACTCACGGACTCCCCTGTGCCTCGAATACAAAGTGCTTCTTTATAATAGCATAATAAAGCCAATATGGACAACTCTGGGGTAATGCTAGCAAAAGCAATATTTAAATTATCAATCAAAAATCCTCAAAATAATCGCAGGAGCCTCATGGTATATCCGGAACAAAAATATCCATAGAGATTTAAATATCCCGCTTGTTGAAATAGAAATAGCCTGCATCAAAAATAAATATGCCATAAAACTTGTTGAGCATCCCAACATTTTAGCCCGATCCCTAATAAGAACAAGTATATCAACCCGACTTCGTAGAAACTATCGTTGAATAAGATAGCGGCTCACTCTTCCTTTTTCCATTGTCCATATAGCGATGATGATTAAATTGAAATAGTTTTAAGATTTGTTAAAACATTGTTAGTCTTAAGATAATTTAAGAGATTCAATATACAAAAGAAACGTAAAAAATAACATTGCCATTTTTTTTTTTTTTATCGTTTAAAAAATTTTTAATATCATTGCAGCCATGTGTGGTAAGGGGATTAAATTTGGTATACAGGTTATTGGGAGCGAGGAAATTAATCCTATTAAGTTTCGTCAAAATCATACATACAAACAATGATCAAAATTCAACATTTCTCTGCAACTATTTGAGGATCAGATGTGAAATTTGGTAAACATGTTAATGGGACTGGGAGAAGTAGTACTGTTAAGTTTGGTGAAAATCGGAGGGGTATGCCCCGCCCCCATATAAGCGATTAACAAAATTAAACATATATTTCCATCCATTTGAGGTAAGTAAGATAAGTAATCCTGTTAAGTTTGCTCCAAATCGGAAGGGATGGTGCCCCACCCCCATATGAGCTATAAACAAAATTTTAGATATCTCTCCGTCCATTTGAGGCACAGGGTTGGAATGTGGTATGAAAAGAAGGGTGAAGTCTAATTGCGCCCATGCCGTTTTCTACTCGTTGATAGAAACTTACAGGTGTGGGTCGTTGTGAAAGTTTTGTCTTTCGGTTGAGGAACCCAACTTCAGACGAAAAACCTGTAAGTTTCTATGAACGAGTAGAAAACGGCATGGGCGCAGTTGTTAGGGGGATAAAGCAACAACAAAATACATAGTTTGAGTAAACTGCTCACTGAAAATTGCTACCTATAAATATTGGCAATTACTCTCAAAATTACCATGCAATGCATATGATTCATAGAGGACTTTTCAATTTGTGTATGTTTATAAGCAAAAATTTGCATTTGACACAGTCAAGCGGACTGATGAGATTTCGTAGCAGAAATCGAAACACATGTGTATCCGTTGCTCTTCACTATAATGTTCCAAGTTATTGCAAATAATTTTCTGTCTTCACATTTATAAATATGTACAAGCATGTATACCATGTAAAATGACCACTAAGCCTGCTAAAATTCATATTTAATAAATAAATAATAATTTCCTTTACGCTGCTGTCAGTATTATATTAATTTTTTTAATTGTCTTCAACTTGATTTCAGTGGATATTTCTCTACTCAGAAGCGAATCACAAATAGAACGAAGAAAAGGATCAAATGTGGGAGCATACATAAAAAAAAAACGACAACTCAGTATCATAGAACAAACATGTCCAACGATTAACAAAGTCCAAAAATTAAAGATGGCCAGATCAAAAATATCTTTAATGGAAAGAAGAAAAAGGCATTTTGGTACACCTGGTAAAAAACAAACAAAATACACTGATTGTATTGAAAGTTTTGATGGCGTTGAAGACGAATATACAATTGCAAGTTTCATTTCTAGTACGACACCAAAACGAAAACGATCACAACGACTCCTTTTAGCTGAGTCAATTGTAAGTCCTCAAGTAATGCCGTCTCGGATGAAACAAGTAAGTATGTCTTGATATATGACAAAAGTAACTATACAAATACACATATACAGCCATGCTCCCAATTTCACTTACTTTTGCGTTTCGCCATTTCAATGAAATCGTATAATTTTGTTTATACGTGCTCTCTCATAGTGCATAGAGTTGATATTATTTGGATGTTATCGGTCGAAGCAAATCGTGTTTGATATTATTGATTTTGCAACTTACGAAAAAATTATTTTGAATTGCAAATCAGTATCAATAAAATTGATCAATAATAATCCTAAAACATTACAGAATAAAAGAAAAAATACTTTCAAATGCAAGAATGTGGGTTTTTGTGTGAAATATTGGATTTGCTTTTCAATCTGTAACCGATTTCAAACTGCAATATTTTAGCGATTGCAATATTGAAGAGCATGACAAATAGGCTCCGAAAAAAAAATTCTTGTTAGTTTCATTAAAGTAAAGACTATTGTTTGTTCCAAAAATTCACAGTGGAACCAATAACCAAATCGATTACCGATTCATATTTGCCATATGTTTAACACACAACAGCTCATCAAGCTTTTGTTTGCGACTGTCTAAAAATATAGTTAATCCAGTCAACTTAAATACAGAAATTGTATAGAACTTCGACAAAATTGATCAACTGGTCTAGTTAATAACAAATTGCTTACGCACTCTTATCGTTTCGCTGCTAAAATATGAGGCTTACGATAGAATTGAACGTGCGATATCTTTATAAATGCATATAATTGATTTTTAATATTTCCTGTTGGAATCAGATGAAAAGGATTTTTCGCAAGATTTTTTGACTTAATAAATTTGGATAAGAGTTGGTCTTGTTTGAATCAAGAGCCGTATGAGCTGCTCGATGTGGATAACTTTCTAGCGACTGCACTGGACTGGTTATCTTGAACGGATGGACGACAGCACAAATGGATTACAGAGGGTCCTAAAATTAATTAGCAGAAGACGTAATAGGTGATTACTGGGAACTAGTTGAAATGACAAGGTTTTGAGAAATCTCTGCGTACTACAAATTCGGGTGAATAACTTGTGCAATTCGTGGGACTCCGTTATAACTTTTTAACACTTCACACGGAATGTGCATTTTTTTCAATCATAATATTTTTTCTTACGAATAAAAAAATTGTTAATTTAAAATCCATCGGGACCATCCAGTCTCGGTAGATTTCGACACTATTGGAGGGATTTAAGCAAAGCATCACTCATATTGTCTAAGCGCAATTTCGTTTCATTTCTAACTGAACAAGTCGTCAAACTATATCATATTTGGAAACCTATAAGACCTAAATGCTACAGATCATTTGTAAGGCATACTAGCCAGGCGTATTTATGCCGGTAATTAAAAAATTGAAATTGTGAGGGAGTTTAAATTTACCATTTCGCATAAATGGCAAAAATTTGCCATGTTTCTCATTCTAAATTTATTCATTCGTGCATTCAACGAACATCGTCCAATAACCAAAATCAACGATAAAAACGGTTAGATTGCTTTTTTTTATAGAATATTCTTGGAATATTGTGAAATAAGGTTAACATTGACACTCTCACAGCTTAGAGTTATTAGATTGTTATCATACACTTATTTAAACCAACAAAATGAACAAACAACAATTAAAGAGCGTAATGTTGTAATTTTTCACTTTAAAAATAAAAAAAGTCAAGCAGAGATTAATAAAATCATAAACCGCAGTATAAACAAGTAAGAAAATCACAGTCGGGCGTAACCGACTGTAAGAGGCCCTGTACCAGTGCAGGTCGCCTAACAAACACATTAAATGTTCCCCTAGCTTATGACCAAACACATGACCACTTCTCACTGCACGACTAAGTGCCTTTTAAACCATTTTTTTATGTATGAAACGAAAAGGGGGGTCGCTCAAATTCAATTGCTTATAAAATCGTCATTTATTATCCGATTTTGATGAACTTTTCGGATTTTTGCTAAGAAGGACGATATCTCTATACTGGCATACTTACTTTTTTTTGTGCCGAAGAAATTTTTACCCTTGGGGGTGATTTTATGGGGAAGGAGGGGGAGGGGCAAGTTTTTAAAATAAACTTGTAAAATTCCGGAGCAGTCCTAGTCGAATGCAAAAAACACGAAGTCTCTATCTATTACCGTTTCCGAGATCCTTTCGTTCATACGGACGGCCAGACGGACAGACGGACATGTCTATATCGACTCCTCTATCGCTCCTGACCATAATGGGGGTAACTTTGGGGGGTCTCCGATTATTATTTCTACCTGTTGCATACATTTGCACAAAACCAATAGGCTCTTGTACCTTCGGTACAGGGCCTAAAAAGTAAGGAAATCGACTGCAACTAAATTATGTGCAATGGATGAGATTAATCATTCGTAAAATGAAGTACATATAATATCAGTTCCGGAAATATCAAAGGACTGGAAAATATGCCTTAAAAAGGTTGCAAAAGGTTGCTAGGTTCGCGGTGTGCTCAAAAAACATGAGTACGATGTCAGAACAGCTCGGAATGAATTATTTGTAAATGAATTCAAAAGAAAAAGACAATTAGCACACAAAAACATGCCAACTGATTTCTGTAACGAGGTTTTATTACGGATGAATTTAAATTCAATATGTTTGGTTCAAATGGCAAAGTAATTGAATGTAGGAAATGTGAGCTATACAAGCTTCAAATATAGGACCAACTATGAAGCAGGGTCGTGTTGCACTCATAGTTTGGGGTTGTGTATAAGCTCATTATGTAGGTAATTTGGGTTTTATCGATGTAAGAATGAACCAGTTTGGCTTCATAAAGCTTTTAAAAAACCATATTCTGCAAAGTGCTAAAAGTTGAGCATTAAGATTAATTTTAAACTTTACCATAATACACTGTAACTTTGTTATGAATTTCTATATGGTTATACATTTATATTAGTTAGTAATAAAAGAACTCTCGCAGCATACATGCATCTGTTCCGGAGATTTATTTACAGTATATTTTTTATACATGGTGCCGAAACCCGGGAAAGTGTCTGTCGATATTATATTACAATATTTAATTAAGAATATCTAACGGGCATATGTATAGCGAATTACTCAGCGTTAGCGAAGTTAATCTAATAGCGAATTGGTCATACAGAATTGGTCTAAAGATCATGCCGAACCCAGCTAACTAAAATCTGCAATAATATCGACAAGTTTTTTAAATCACATCAAGTACAACAGCAAATCAGCGAGAATCGAGTCATCAAAATTTAACCCAAGAACAGAGCATGGGTAGCATAAATTGCGTGAAACTAAAGCCTATCGAATTCAACAAATTTAACGGAGCATTTAAGAGTTATTGTGGGAGGAATACGAAGACAAAGACAAAATAACAGAAAATTATATGCAAAATCTTTTAGGTTTGAAGGGGGTGCAGAAGAGACTGTGCCAACTATACAACGACAATGCGAACATTAACAGTACTCGGAACACCTGTTTCGCAATATAATGAAATGGTAAGCTCACTTCTCTTAAAATCTATTCCAGCGCACGTGCGAATAGATTATCACAAATTGCGAAAACGAGAAAAACTTTGTTTAAAACCCCACAGTTCGACAGTAGTAGAAGTCGTTTTATTGGAATATATCAAAGTGGAAGTCAAAGCATTGGAAAAGGTGAAACTGTCAGAAATATAGAGGATTGTAAAAAAAGAACGTGATCAAAATGAATCAAGGAGCATGCGGGCAATTGCAGTTGGACTATATTCATGAGATCAAGCGAATCAAAAGTATTGCTTATTTTGCAAACGAAGTAATCACAATTTAAACGTTGCAAAAATAATAACATCAGGAGTGGGAAGACCAATATAATGCATTTTTCTAATATCAACGAACATTTGGATGATTTTTTAAGAGTAAATCGTTATGAAAAGACCATTGAAATAAAAACAATAATTCAATACTCAAACCAATTCAATTAAATTTTCATTAAAAAAATGCAATAATGCAAATTACTTTCGTTCATGTTTAAAAGATATGGCAAAGGGGTTTTATTAAAAAAATGTACCTGCTTGAAATTGATAGAAGATATTTATTATTTTTTCAATAAAATTGGTATGGTAAAAATATATGATATAGTGATAAAATGGTAATGAATGTTTAATCGATTAATTTTATTAGTCAAGAACAACCATTTATTGCAGTCACACACACAAAGTCCTTGCCTACCTGATTAAAATGCAATAAAGTAATCGCTTAGAATTTCTCTCAGTGCAAAACACACGCATACATTCACACATTGGCTGCCTCTCTATTTGGGCAGCACTGCTCTAATCTAAAGAAATTGTCAACTAAATCAATAAACTGAGCTTAATGGTGTTAATGAATATAAGTTAACCAATTAAACTAATGCTGAAATTAATAATATATTAACTGAGAACTTAAACCTGAAAATTATTGGACATACATATAAAAACTCATACATTAAATTGTGCCGAAACCCATTGTTGTTTATGTAAAATTAAAACAGTTCAAAGCAGTTTCAAAGCCAACAACTCGCAAACGGTATTTTATTTCGTCGAGAAATGGAAGGAACAAACGCAACAAAAACAATAAACTGCTATTTTCGCGGGTCATTGTTACAGTGGTGGAGAAGAATATAGACAATTTTAATAAAACTACAAGCTACAATAAAGAACATCTGTATTAAACTTAATTAAAAGCACAAATATAATTAATGATATTGAATTTTTAGTAGACGACCAATGCCAATCTGTAAATTCTTGAGTAAGTGCAAGGCGTTCAAGATGAAATCAATACTTCGTATTAGATATGAAAAGAAGGTCTTGATAAAATAATTTTAACTGGTGCGTCATAATTCCAGACCGTAATAGGAGGTGTCATACCTAAATGAAGACGGTTATTATGATTTCCAAGATCAGCATTGTCGCAAAATTAAAGTTGCCAAATTCACCAAACTTTCATAGAACTATGCAAGCTGCAACGTCTTTAAGAAATAAAAGTAAGAAATGAAGCATCGATACCAAAACGAACGTACAATAGTCAACAACGCGTTCAACAAACTATTTGCGATAACTATATCGCGTGGTACTTTTAAATGCATGAAATCGATTATGGATATTTATTTTATAAATATTTTAAATTCCCCCCACTGAACTCAACGGAAAAACGAAATTTATTTTATTCCAAACGTGTTTGCCGTAACTGTCTGTTACCTGGTCATTTCGAGCAGGCCAATCATACCATTGTTCATAACGAGTATTCTGTTAACAACAACCAACCTTTAACCGAAGCTAATTCCTCTGCAACTACAAATAATACTAATTCATCGCCGCACTGGAATTTAATATGGCCTGAGGTGTTATTAGTATGGTGGTATATATACAACGACGCACAATAACGGCTACCACTACAGCAACAACGACGCACAATAACGGCTACCACTACAGCAACAACGACGCACAATAACGGCTACCACTACAATAAAAACCATGCACAGTAACGGCTACCACTACAACAACAACGACGCACAATAACGAATATTGTGGCGGTGCATAAACTACGACGCAAAATGCACCTTAGCAACAACGACGCACAATAACGGCAACTACTGTAACAACGATATAGCAGAAACTGAAGCAGCGGCGACGACGCGAACGACTTAGAAGGAGTAAAGACGAGAGAGTTGGAATGAACTTAGAAGGCGTAAAGACGTGCGAGTCGGAGTTCAACTAAAAAGACGAAAAGACGTGTGTGGCAAAAGTGTTTAGTAAAAAAGACGACGACGATAAAACGACGCTAACAAAACCCAACGTATTAACAAACTTTAATCAAATACAAATCTGTAACATTAATTATATAAAATAGAATTAAATTCATATTAATTAAATAAAATACAACACTACTTTATATACTAAATAAAACATAATCACCAAAAAAAACCTATATTTGGGGGCTCAACAAAAAGAAAATTGTGCTAGTAAAGGCCCAACAAAAACAAAATTGTGTTAATAAAACCTCAACAAAAAGAAAATTGTGCTAGTAAAGGCTCAACAAGAACAAAATCGTTTTAATAAAAAACTCAACAAAAGAAAATTGTGACAGTAGATTTAAAAAAAAAATAAACAAAACAAAATGCCGTGTTTAAACGATTTTGATGCAATTTCCAGGAATTTGCGGTCTGCCTTCGTGAATTTTCGGGTTTCGAATTTAGTGAAGATGACGAACTATATATAATGAAATGCGAATATATAGATGAATCTTTAACGCGCGACGAGTTGATCCCTGTGTATAATTTATTAACATTGCCATTTAATGTTGAAAATATGAAGCTACATATATTTTCAAGTTTAACGAAAAACAATATCAATTCGCTTATAAGCAATGATAATAATGACGAAGACGAAAGTGATAATGACGATCAAGACGAAGAAGATAGTATGAAACCAATTATTTCATATACATATAAAGGGCCATTACCTACACAAAGCAATGGCAAAGACACAGAAAATAAAAATACAGTACACTCGAATAGAAATGCACTCAATACACAAAATAAAGAGACAGTGTTGAACGTAATTATTCGGTGCCGCGATTTTCAATGAACTTTAAAGACGTAGAAGACTCAATAAAATCCTTTTCGGGAAGAAAAGACGGTCTTCCTGTTGAAGTGTGGTTAAACGAATTTCAGGAGACAGCATCAATTATGTTCTGGGACGATTTTCAAAAGTATGTGTTTGCAAGGAAAGCACTCAAAGGTTTAGCCAAGTTGTTTGTGCAAAGTGAGCGAAACTTAACTTCGTGGAATCGCTTAAAAGACGCGCTCTTAGATGAGTTTAAAACGACGGTATAATGACAAATGCTCAAATACATAAGCAATTAAATGAACGAAAACTAAAGAAAGACGAAAATCTTCACGATTTTTTTTTTAAATGAAAGAAATTGCTGCCTGTGGCTCTATTGATAATGACTCTTTAATTCAATATATAATTGACGGAATAAATGATTTAAGGGTAAACAAAACAATTTTGTACGGTGCTCAGAACTTAAGAGAATTTAAAGAGAAACTTAAATGTTACGGAAAAATAAGCGAAAGAAACAAACAAACAGTTGATTTTAAAACAAATATAAGTGATAAAGATGGACTTGTCAAAAAAATGACAAACATTAATAAAGATATAAAATGCTACAATTGTGGTGCAAAAGGACAATTATCTAACAATTGTAAAAATAAAGAGCTCGGACGTAAATGTTTTAAGTGTGAAAGGTTTGGTCACATAGCCAGCCAGTGTTCATCAAACGAAAATAAAAGTACGATCGCGTATTTAGCAACATAAAACAATATAATGAACAAAGATATTAAAATTGGTAAATTGAAGAGTATGGCAATATTCGATACGGGTAGTAAATTTAAACTAAATGAAGCAAACATATGTATACATAAATAGAAACTTAAACAAAATAAAATCGCAAGGATTTTTTAAAGAGACATTAACAGTTGACGACGTTATTTTCGAAGTAATTTTTTATGTAATTCCTTCAAGTTGCATTGACATTGAAATCATTATTGGTCGTGATTTCTTTATGAAAACAGAAGTTAAAATTGATTGCAATGGTGTACACATTTTAAAGCCGAATTGCAACAAATTCTTCGACGAAATCGACGCGTATCAACTAATGAAAATTGACGTGATTGCTGAGAACAAGTTAGACATCGAATCAACGGCAAGTACCAAAGCAAAAAAGGAGGTAATTGATATGATTGAAAATTATTGTCCGAATAAAATTAAAAATACAAAGGTGTACATAAAAATAGTATTTACGGATGAGACACCAATATACTTCAGACCAAGACGACTACCATTTGCTGAAAGGGACACGGTCGATGAGCAAATCGACCAGTGGCTCAAAGACGGAATTATCGAAACATCTTACTCTGAATTCAGCAGACCAGTGGTTTTAGTTAAAAAGGGTGACGGCACACCACGACTATACATTGACTATCGTCGAATAAACAAAGTAATTGTAAGGGATATATTTCCACTGCCTCTAATTAAAGATCAGTTGGACCGGTTGCAAGATGCGAAAATTTTTACCACCATCGATTTACGAAATGGCTTCTTTCATGTGCCTGTTGCTGAGACCAGTCGCAAGTATACATCGTTTGTAACTCAAAATGGTCAGTACCAATTCTGCAAGATTCCGTTTGGATTATCAAATTCACCCAGCGTCACATTAATACGATTTTTCGTGATTTTACACGTAAAGGAATTACTCTGCCGTATATAGACGATATTATTATACCAGCAAATGACGAATGTACTGCGATTAAGAATTTCAGTTCTCTTCTGACGTTCATTACAAACAGACGTGTGAAAACTGCTCCTCAGTGAATTCAATATTTATATGTGGAAACTAAACCAAACAAAATTAATACAAAACAAAGAAAGCAAAAATTCTTTGTTTGCAACAAGCGAAAAGACGCTATTTAAATTTGTATTTAATCAAATTTGGAAAAATTCAAAATTGTAATAATAAAGTGCTAAACAGTTTGTAATAAAATGAGCTACGCTCATCTTGGAGAGCGTAGGCTCTCATCGGATGGGAGAAATGCATATTTCTCATTCGTTTCAAACAAAGATAGCAACAATTCTACTGTTGAAAAAGAGCAATCTTTAACAACAACAACTCAATCGCACTCAGCAGCTCTGCTTGAATGCAACAGCATCAATACAAATGCAACAAAAACTCCACTAACCTGGAAATCACAGTTTGTCACTCCGACAACGCCGCTCCCCACCCTGCACCCAGCAATAGTTACAAACATCTACAATAACTGTTCTGGCAGATCAATAACAACAACAACATCGTCCGCAACAATTACAACACAAAGTCCATGCACTACAACAATAGCTTCATTAGCAACAACAACAACAGTATACTCTACAGCCTCGTTGATGACTTCATCGATCGCATCATCAATTCAACGGTCTGTTGTGTAGCTGCACCAATCAACGCATCGATAACGTCATCTAAACAAACAAAAGCAACATCACCAAGAACAAACAAGTAAGGAAATTTCAGTCGGGCGTAACCGACTGTAAGAGGCCCTGTACCAGTTCAGTTCGCCTAACAAACACATTAAATGTTTCCCGAGCTTATGACCAAACACATGACCACTTCTCACTGCGCGAATATGAATGAAAAGGAAAGGGGGGTCTTGCCGAAGAAATTTTTACCCTTGGGGGTGATTTTATGGGAAAGGGGGGGGGGGGGGGGAGGGGCAAGTTTTTAAAATAAACTTGTGAAATTCCGGAGCAGTCCTAGTCGAATGCAAAAAACACGAAGTCTCTATCTATTACCGTTTCCGAGATCCTTTCGTTCATACGGACGGACAGACGGACATGTCTATATCGACTCCTCTATCACTCCTGACCATAATGGGGGTAACTTTGGGGGGTCTCCGACCATTATTTCTACCTGTTACATACATTTGCACAAACCCAATAGGCTCTTGTACCTTCGGTACAGGGCCTAAAAACATGCAAAAGGTAACCAACAACAAAACTAATAAAACACAATTAAAAAGAAGTCGAGACAATCAGTCTCCAAATAAAGTAACGGCACAATCAAATAACAACAAAAAACCAAAGAACAAACCTGAAACAAGAACAACACAAACAACATTGCAAAAATATTGGCTCAGCAAACCTGACTCTTCAAACATGTTCGAAGCCCTGGCCGACGATGACGACACAACTGAACAACAAGACAATGGGACAGAGACAATTAGTACAACACTGTAAACTACACGATAAAGGCTTTGAGCAAAAACGAAATTAAAATACAAGCAGAAGAATCTGTCCACTACACCGAAATCATAAAATTACTTAGGGATAAGAGTACTAAGTACTATATATTTAAGCCCAAGGAAGAATGAGGTTTTAAGGTAGTGTTACGGCACATGCATTACTCAACAGAAACAGAAAGCATAATAACTGAATTAGCAGAGTTAGGACATGAAGTGATAAACATACACAATATGCAAAAAGGGTCCACAAAACAACCTCTACCATTATTCTCTGTTGAGTTAAAAAACAAAAGCAACAATAAAGACATTTACTCTGTAACACATATCCTCCATTGCAAAGTTACTTTCGAGCCTCCACACCAAAAAAGATTAATTCCACAATGCACGAACTGCCAAAGGTATTGGCATACCAAAAACTATTGCTCAAGGGACCCGGTCTGTGTCAAATGCGCAGGAAAACACACCACAATTAACTGTTTATTAAAGACCGAAGATAAACAAAAAATCAAATGCGCCTTATGTGGCAATAACCACACTGCAAACTACAAAGGCTGCCTAGTCTATAAATCGCTTCAAGTACAACGATTTCCACCAATGAGAAAGAAAGAACTCCAAACCATACAAACACAAAATGTTTCGACATCTAACTCAATTTTGAATACAGTTCCTAGAATACAAGCTGGCTTAACATATGCAGAAGCAGCTGCATTCAAATCAAATAAGGAACTTGGTAACATTACTAAAAATAGTGAAACCAGATCCAAAACAGATAGCAACGACGATCTTTCAGAACTGAAAACAATGATGAAACAGCTCATCACTCAAATGACAAATATAATGAATCTCGTCACCATACTGGTTACCAAATTAGATGGGTCTGTCAAATAAAATCCTTACCATAGCAATCTGGAATGCTAACGGACTATCGAGAAATTCTTTAGAAATAAGTAGTTTCTTATCCAATAATTCCGTTCACATAATGTTAGTATCAGTAACACATTTTACTGATAAAAGTTACCTATATATTCCAAATTACCATGTATACAATACCAACCATCCTGATAATAGGGCACATGGGGGAACTGCGGTGATAATAAGAAATTCATTAAAATGTACAGAACTTAACGGATATAAAGAAGAACACATTCAAGCCACATCAATCCAGATTTATGACTCTATCGGACCAATTACAGTATCAGCTGTATACTGCCCTCCCAGGCACAATAACACTAAAACTCAATATTTTGACTTTCTCAGATCCTTAGGAAAACGATTTTTAGCAGGAGGAGACTATAACGCAAAAAACTTAGTATGGGGGTCAAGATTAACAAATGCCAAAGGTCGACAACTCCTAGATGCAATAAGAGAAAATAATTGCGACTATATTAGTACAGGAGAACCAATATACTGGCCCTCTGAAATCAAAAAACAACCAGACCTTATTGACTTTTGCATAACAAAAAATGTATCCCTCAACAAACTGAACATTAAATCTTGCCTTGACTTAACTTCGGAACACTCTCCCATTGTAATAACATACAATTCAAATCAATCCAGAGACGAAGGAAAACCAAAACATTTATAACAAAAAAACCGGCTGGAACATGTTTCGACGAATAATTGAAGAACATATTGTAACAAGTATACCGCTTAGAACAAATACCCAAGTCGACTCCGCTATTGCCTACATAAACGACTTAATAATACTCGCAGCAACAGAGTCCACGCCGATCCTACGAAAGACACAGATAGAAGCTATTCCTGCAAATATTAAACAAAAAATTGCGGAAAAAAGAAAGTTGCGAAAAATATATCAAAAGACAACACACCCACAAGACAAGGCCAAACTAAACAAAGCCACCGTTAACCTAAAAATCCTGCTAAGAGATGATAAGGACAAAAAGTTTGAATATTACCTTTCAAACTTAGATGCAAATAGCTCTTCGAATTTTTCACTATGGAAAGCTACGAAAAAACTAAACAACGCAATAATTCATAGGCCACCACTAAAATCTTTAAATGGCATTTGGGCAAAGAGTAATAAAGAAATAGCAGATACATTGGCAAAACATTTCGAGATAATTTTTACTAATGATATGGATAATCAAAATATTGAACTACCGAATTTATCAAACGCTTCTCCTTGTACAATAAGATTGACTACGATATCAGAAGTAAAGAAAAAAATCAAGACCCTAAAGGATAAAAAGGCGCCTGGATATGATCTTGTGTCAAGAAAAACACTTAAAGAGCTACCAGATATAGCAATTAGCTATATCAGAAATATTTACAATGCGGCAATTAGGCAAACATATTTTCCTGCCGTGTGGAAAGTCGCACAAATAAATCCCATACCTAAACCCAATAAAGACGCAACAAATACTAGCTCTTACAGACCAATAAGTTTATTGCCTGTGTTATCTAAAATATTTGAAAAAATATTATATGATAGAATAGAGCCAATCCTGACACAACAGCAAATTATTCCAGGCCATCAATTTGGGTTTAGAAGAAAAAAATCCACTATTCAACAAATACATAGAGTTATGCATAAGATTCTGGATAATTTTGACAGAAAGAAATACTGTGTAGCCGTCTACTTGGACATTGCCAAAGCATTTGATAAAGTATGGCACAGAGGCTTATTATACAAATTACAAGGATGTATACCGCACAAAATGTTTAAACTCTTGGAAAGCTATATTTGCAACAGACACTTTTACGTAAAATATGAAGATGGATATTCTGACGTATTGAAAATGACAGCAGGCGTACCTCAAGGTAGCGTACTGGGCCCATTGCTATATCTCATATATACCGCAGACTTACCGACACCTACAAGCAATGATTGTATGATAGCAACATTTGCAGACGATACTGTATTATTATCCTCTAATTGTGACGAAAAGAATGCAACAAACACACTCCAAGAAATTCTAAGCCAAACAATTGACTGGTTTCAAAAATGGGGCATAGAAGTAAACCAGGAAAAAACTGTCCAAGTAATTTACACAAACAGAAGAACAAAATGTTACCATATTAAAATAAAAAACAACAACATTAAAATTAAACCCTATGCAAAATACTTAGGAATAACAATAGACTCTAAGCTGACATGGAAACCACACATAAAAAACAAACGAAATGAAGTAAGACACAAATTTAAACAATTAAACTGGCTACTTGGGACAAAATCCAAATTATCGCTTGACAATAAACTTAAAATTTATAAAGCAATAATTATGCCAATATGGAAGTATGGCATCGAGATATGGGGTACTGCAAGCAAAACCAACTTGCAACTTATACAAAGGACGCAGTCTAAAATCTTAAGATTAATATCTAATGCTGATTGGTATATTACCAATACAGATATACATCGTGACCTTAGTGTACCTACAATTGAGGAAACGATGAGATGCTCTAGCACTAAGTACACAAACCGGCTGCTAATTCATACAAACCAAGAAATGAGACAACTGCCTACAATAGAAAGCTCAACACGCAGGAGACTGAAGCGGCTCGATCCAACAAACATAATGCATAGATACCTTTAAGCCTATATTATATATATATACTAAACTATAATAACTATACACTATACAGTAAACTTGTTTCTTATTGTCCATATGCACTTATTAGTAGTAATTCTATGGAAATGAACGATGCGATATTCCGCGAAGAGTGGGGCAGTCGCATGTAGTAAGATTACATAGATTACCAACGTAAATGTATATGAGTACAAATATTGTTTTTTATTATTTTATTCTAATTTTAGTTATTATGATAATTACAATTATTACATTAAGTTAGAAATACATTAATGACATTGGTCATTGAGCGTACTATATTCCCATTATAGTAAAAAAAATTCTTATTGTTTAAAAAAACAAATTGTAAACATCCAGGGAAATAAAAAAAAAAAAAAAAAAGAATTTAAGAGAATTTTTGAATCTGTGGCAAGACTATGGACTTGATATAAACCTTAAAAAATGTCAATTCCTAAAGAAGCAAGTCGAATTCTTAGGTCATATAATAGAGAATCATGAAATCACAGTATCACCACAAATGCAAAGTTTCCTTGGCCTTGTGGGATATTTTCGCAAGTTCATCCCAAATTTTTCAATAATAGCAAGACCTTTAACTGAATTGACTAAACAAAATGTAAAATTCAAGATTGGCGAAGACGAAATAATGGCGATTAACATTATAAAAGGTGCTTCATACAGATACTTCTATCGATGGTTACGGTGCAGTTTTGCTACAAATAAATCCAGAAGATGGTGAGCTTCACCCAGTCTACTATATGAGCAAAAAGACTTACAATGAGGAAAGAAAGTTTACCGGTTATGAGTTAGAAATACTAGCTGTTATTGAAACACTCAAAAAATTTAAATTGTATCTACTCGGATTGCATTTTAAACTTGTAACAGATTGCAATGCATTCGCTAGGACGCTCGAGAAAAAAGATCTATGTACAAGAGTAGCACGCTAGATACTATTTCTTCAAGAATACGACTACATAGTTAAACATCGCAGTGGCATAAAAATGAGACATGTAGATGCATAAAGTCGTTATTCCTGCATGTTCATCACTGACGACTTAGAGAATAAAAGACTATATTTCACATTTTAAGTAAAAAACAACTGTACAACAACTATTTTCTAAAACACGATGTCTTATACAAACTTATTGATGACTGTGAGTTGATTGTGATTCCTAGTAGTATGCAGAAAGAAATAATCAGTCGAGCTGACGAAAGAGGACACTTCGCTGTAAAAAAGACGAAAGAACTAATCAGTAAAGATTATTTTATACCAAATTTTTTTTTTTTTTACTTTTAATTTATTTTATTGAATCTATTCAAAATATGAATCTAACAATAAGTTTTAAAATCTAAAATATAACTAAAAATGATATAACTATACAAAAATATTATATAGCTAATACTTCATATATTTAAATTTAAGGTGAGCTCACAAAATTGACTTCCTGTCTTTGACTACTACACGCAGCTTCCCCGTTCTCACGAGATACTACATCGTTCGCCAGTGACAGAAAATCAAGTTCTGAACGCCTTATGTGAACTAGCCACTTTAAAATATTGGTTGAAACCAAAATTAGACGACAAAATTCAAAAGGTTATTGCATGCTGCGTTCCTTGCATCATGTTAAATCGAATGCAAGGCAAGCAAGAAGGCGAATTACATCCGATCCATAAAGATGACGCACCATTGTGCACGTACTATATAGACTTCCTTGGTCCGCTTGAGTCAACGAACAAAAACTATAAATACATTTTTGCACTAATAGACGCATTTACTAAGTTTTGTTGGTTGTACCCTACCAAGACGACGTCCGCAAAAGATGTTATAACAAGACTAACGAATCAAAGTATGACGTTTGGCAATCCAATTCGTATTATATCGGACAGAGATCTGCATTCACTTCAGAAATCTTCAAGACTTACTGCGAAGAGCAAAACATTGCACACCACTTAATAACGACTGGTTTACCAAGAGCGAACGGACTGGTGGAAAGATTGAACGCAATAATCATTCCTGCTTTGTCAAAAATGTATATTAATGAACCAACAAAGTGGTATAAGTATGTCGAAAACGTTCAACAAATTATGAACTCGACGTACTCGCGGAGTACAGATTCAACACCATTCGAAATGCTGACAGGTACCAAAATGGAATCCAAAAACGATTTGCAGCTCAAAGAATTAATTTAGAAGGAGATTTTTCGATTGTTCAATGATGATCGCAACGATTTAAGACGGCACGCCAAGATTCAAATTCTTAAAACACAAGAAAAAAATCGAAAAAGCAACAATCTACGACGCAAACCTGCACACAATTATCGTCAAGGTAATTTAGTTGCTATCAAGAGAACCCTACTAGGTGGCGGCCTTAAGCTAAAAGCGAAGTATTTGGGACCATACCAAATGAGCGAGGTTAAGTCCAACGACACTTACACAGTGTGCAAAGTCGGTAATTGGGAGGCTCCAAGAAAAAGAACAACTTGTGCAGAATTTTTAAAGCCTTGGTCTCCAAACATCGAAGAAAATTATGACACCGAAACATTCGAGGCGAATAACAATAACGGCTACCACTACAGCAACAACGACGCACAATAACGGCTACCACTACAATAAAAACCATGCACAGTAACGGCTACCAGTACAACAACAACGACACACAATAACGAATATTGTGGCGGTGCATAAACTACGACCCCAAATGCACCTTAGCAACAACGACGCACAATAACGGCAACTACTGTAACAACGATATAGCAGAAACTGAAGCAGCGGCGACGACGCGAACGACTTAGAAGGAGTAAAGACGAGAGAGTTGGAATTGAACTTAGAAGGCGTAAAGACGTGCGAGTCGGAGTTCAACTAAAAAGACGAAAAGACGTGTGTGGCAAAAGTGTTTAGTAAAAAAGACGACGACGATAAAACGACGCTAACAAAACCCAACGTATTAACGAACTTTAATCAAATACAAATCTGTAACATTAATTAAATAAAATAGAATTAAATTCATATTAATTAAATAAAATACAACACTACTTTGTATACTAAATAAAACATAAACACCAAAACAAACCTATATTAGCTACGATTCAAGTTGTTGTTGAAACGGACTTTGGTGTCATTTATTTGAAAGCATTACTTGCTCAAGCTATTGGGGGTAATGCCAGTAGCGCAGTTACTAGTTATGTTAATTTACTACTACACTCCGGCAGTCAAACTAATTAAAATTTTGTATGTCATGCATTAGTTCTCCCATCTTTAACTGCTTATAAGCCAGCTTTTGTTGCTAAGCATTTCTTTCCAAATTTAAATGAACTGACTGTTGCAGACCCAAAGTTTTTAGATGGACAGAAAACTGACTTACTTTTGGGTGCTGATGTATACGGCGAAATTTTGTTGCTGGAGCAACAAAAATATTTAAAAAACATTTGTTTTCTGCACTTCGGACGGATAGTATCTGGTCCAGTACCTTCTTCTTCACCTGCTTACGTAGCTGGAAATGTTTGTTCAGTGGACGAAAAATTGCGTGTATTCAGGGAACAGGAAAAGCTGCAAAATATACGAGAAAGAACAAGCGAGGACGTTGTCTGTGAAAATCATTTTAAGATGACACATGTACGACACACTAATGGAATGTATTCTGTATCCCTTACCTTATAAATATGGGCTATATGGACAAAACCCACCATGCTTTGGACAAACCAATTACTGTGCACTGATATGACTAAAAACCATAGAGCAAAGATTTCGTCATGAACCTACTTTTACAACCTTAGAAAAAGAATTTATGAAAGACTGTGAAGTTCTTGGACATATGGTAAAAAATAAAATCTGTTAATTTCAGGGCTTATGGGATGCCTAGAAAATGCTATTGTTTGTTATTTATTTCTTGGATAACCTTTATGCTGTAACGAGAAGGAATTATTTCCGCAGCAGCGAAATAAAAAAATTGAGCTAAATTGTAATAAAAATGACCTTTATTTCAGGATCTAGTCCTAGACGCAGCAAATTCTTTGTGGTAAATGAGGCCGAGATTACTACATCCGCCCGTATATATAGGCCAGAATTGTACTAATCTCAACCGGTTATGTGAACGATATATAATGTTATCGATTATCGATACGCGCAGGTATCATTTTGATATTTAAATTTAATTGCTGCGAACTGGTCGAAACCGCTCAGGCCTCGACATCGCGCCGGCCCTGCACTTGTGCAACCTGCAGACGAGACCGCAGTGAACTCAAGGTCCTGATTGCTATGGTTAGCTGTTCGGCTTGTCCAGGGCTTAAGCTTCGTTCGCGTGAGACGTGGCGCTGTCGGGTCCTTGGTCTTGACTCCCGGCTGCTGCGTTTGGTGACAGTAGTTCTGCGCTCGCTGATCGATGCCGCCTGTTGTATTCGCCCTGTTTCCTGTCCGTTGTTTGAGGCACCAGCCGTTTCTAGCCTCGATTGGACCGATGGTTTCGTGGCCTGCGGA